>MU034106.1:0-67257 GCA_011833715.1 Carcinoscorpius rotundicauda | reverse complement strand
CTCAAGTAGCTTTGCCCGAAATTCAGAAACAAATCACCCCTAGCGGAGGATAGGACACACACTAAATTTGGTTTGAAATGGTTGAAGTTAAGCACAAAACTGCACAATGAGCTATCCTTACTCTGCCCACCACAGATATTGAAACCTGGTGTCTAGCCTTCTAAATCCACAGACATATCGATTTGGTTTGAATTTTGCGAAAAGCAAGACAAGGGCAATCTCTACTTACTTTTCATAATTTAGCAACCATAAACTGGAGGAAAGATAGCTAAACACCATCCACCACCAAGTCTTGGACTATGCTTTCACTGTCAAATAATGGGACTGACCGTCACATATAATGCCCCATGGATGAAAGGGCAAGCTTTTTTGGTGAGGGAAATTCGAACCTATGACCCTTAAATTCAGAGTCGAGCACCTTAAACACAAGATCATACCAAGTATACAACAGCTGTATATAAGTTATCAGAAAAGTGCAGTGCAGCGATTCACGACCTCTAACCTTGTACCTGATCTTAAAGTGAAAGTTCTTGGGTTCGAAACGCGCGTATTCGGTTTTATAGTGTATTTATAGAAGTGGAATATTTAGAGAGAAGGATTAATGTTAAATATTAATGTAATCATGATACCAATATCTGGATGTATTTTATTACTCACAATCCCCAACTGTTACAGATTAGAAGTCTGGGAACAATGTATTTAAGACTACAGAGTGATATACGAACACCTCTAACTATTTATTGTAAGAAAATGTATACTTGACAATGCCAAGTATACTGGTTCCAAAAGTGGTCTTAACAATGCCAAGTATACTGGTTCCAATAGTGCATATGACAACAGATATCAAAACAATTCTTGATGACGAGAAACCCACTTGAAATCAAAATGTACAAATTTGTATAGGTATAAAGATGTTCCTTTATACTGATTTAATTTTGGTTTAAGTTGTTGTATAAGTAGGGCTTCTTTAATTTTGTGTTTGTTTGTATTTGTTTCCCTTCTCAGTATATGGGTGCTTTCTACGGTTATGCTGTATGTACTTGATTTACAGTGTTCAAAAACGTGTGAAGGTTTGTTTTTGTTTTCTTTGAATCTTGTTTCAATTTTTCTGCTTATTTCTCCAATATAAAAACTGTGGCAGTTATCACATTGTATTTTATAAATAATGTTGGTGTGGTGTTTGTTTGTGTAGTTCTTACATAGTATAGACCTCAGTTTTGTGCCTGGTTTTTGAATAAATTTGGTGTTTACTGGAATGTTGTGTTTTGTTAAGTTTTTTCCAGATGTTTATTTTTTCGCTGATTTCAGGAACATTTTGTATGCAGCAGTGTAAGGTTTTGTTGTATCTTGATTTATTTTTGTTTGTTTATTGTTGGTGTAGGTGTGTGGGTATAATTTTTTCTACGATTTTGGAGGAAATTTGTTGATGTTGATGAAATGTTGTTTTATATTTTTAATTTTCTTGGGTGAGCTTAGTTTTATGGCTGTATTTATTTCGTCTCTTAATATGTTGAGTTTTGTTTTGGTTTATGTGCTGAGTCCCAGGGAATGTGTGTATAATCCAGTATGGATGACTTTTTTGTGGATTTCTGTTTTGAGTTGTGTATCGGTTCTAGTGATCTTGAAGTTAAGAAATGGTATTTGGTTAGTTTTTATATTCACAGGTAGCTTAATGTTGGAGTTTATCGAGTTAAGTTGGTTTAAAAATCTAAGTGTGTGTTCTGTACATGTGAATTCAGAAACTGTATCATCAACATACCTGTACCAGTATGGTGGTGGGTGTAAGGCTGGAATGATCGCTTGTGATTCAAGGATACAGATGTTAAAAAATGATCATGATTTTGAGGAGATCCGAACTGTTACGGGCTGTTCATACCAGTAAACTGTCTTTGCCATAACGTATGCAACCAGTTAATATTTCTTCCCGGGAGTCGAACCTGTAACATATTTTTCTTTTTCATGTTCATTGCTCCTTTACCTCCCCCTTTTATTTTATACACACACACAATGTAGATGATCCTCAAAAGAAATACCTTCATTATTTATTTATTGTTTGACATATTCACAAATACATATCAACTAGATGGTAAAGGGTTATCTAGGAACAATGTCAGATTACACTGACAGTAAAGATTTTTTTCAAAGTGAAACAGAAAGTTACTGTTATGCCATGCTTCAGGGAGAAATTAAAGATCATGTGTGAATAAAAATAAGTGGGTTGAAAAAAATAAAATGGTTTGACTTGTACATATTTTATGAAATACGAATTCACAACAATACAAATTCTGTTACATTTCTTTTAATTTACATAAAATTTTCTGTTCCGTAATGTTTATAAGAATTTCCACGATAGAGTACATTTTAAATGAACTACAGGATTTACCCCTAAAAATACTTGTTCTGTGGACTCTGTTGACTCCTTAAAAAAAGTTAAGCGAAGGCCCTGTTCATTCTCGAATCAGTACAGTTTTCTTAGCTACGTTGCCAATAGCTTGGGAATGTTAGCTATTTCAATCTGAGTTTTTCACTTTTGCGTTTAGTAGTAAACATGGAGGATAAGAAACGTTGTCGTAGGCTATTCCGGGCAAACATATCAGTTGGAAAAAAAATTATTGTAATTCTACTCTGGTCTACAAGTTCAGGTGTGGGCTGCAGTAGATCCTGGAGGCGGATCAGTCTTGTTATTCTGTTTTGGTTTGGGTTTTTTGTCTCAAATAATGAAATAAAAACCTCGGGTTAGTCGTAAGTCCTTGGTCACCTGATTACTTTATTGTCAGTACTTCACGCATGTTGCCTTCACTCGTTGCAGTGCATCGGAAAGTAGTTTTAGCTACAATAGGTTTAGTTTATCACTTTGTGTTGACAGAATATGACTCACCCTACGTGATATTTAGTAACAGGGACAAGAGACTGCACGCTGCGTCATCTTAATTATTGTGTAACAACATGCATTTGCGTAAATTGAGAAATTTAACTTGATTACAAGCATGCTCTTATGGTTCAGGTAAAACCAAATTTATGTTAAAAAGAACTAATAAACAAGTTGAAGGTATAACATGATATAATTAAAGTTTGGTGCAGTTTTAAAATATATATTATCTTTACGAACTCGTAAATAATAAGTTGTATAAAATAAGGGAATAATTTTATTTTTCATGTCATTGCTTGAATTTATTTTAAAAAATAAATTATTACACTAAACAAAGTGAAGCTAATTGCCGACCTGTTTTATTCACTTTCAATGTTACGATGCATGCTAACATGTTTTTGCAGGAAAGGATATATCATTACAGATTATAAAACAAACAAAACATGGCTGCTATGCGTTTTAACATTTTTATTAATAAAGCAGAGAACAACGTTTCAATCTTCAAAAACATTTTCAAGTTAACCATTCCGACATGCACTTTTGTTTCAAGTGGGTTTTTTGTCATCAAGAAGAACAATACGTGGTTTAATATGTAAAACAAAATGTACGGAGGAAAAGAAACACTAAATATACTTGTACTGAAAAAGAATATATTTTGAAATCATTGCGAGTTGTGGATTTGTTTGTCTAATCATATGGTGAATTATTACAAGCACTTATAACGTAGAAGTGTGAACTTTGTGTGATTTTTGTCATAATGTGCTATATTTCCGAAATAAACATAAAAGTAATATTGCTTTATTTTGCCTATTATATCGAGTAAACTCAAATTTAAAAAATATGTTCATTTTCTCGTTGATTGAGTTTTTGTTAATTCACTTTCAAAGACTGACTGATGACATGTATGTAGTATTTAATGTTACACTTAGATATTAAAACTCACACTACATCACGTGACCCACAGGTTTCTAGTTGTAAGTACTTACAAGTGTTGTGTAATTGAGTATGGGAATGTAAAGAGCGTGCTTAGATATTTGATTGTAAATATAAAGAGAACCACAAAATTTTTATTCGTTTGTTTTAGTTGCATCTATTTCTGTAGAGGGCATGCTTAGATGTTTGATTATATTTACACAACCCCCTTCAAACATGTGGTCAGCTATTGGTCAGTTATTTCTTTTTTTTCTTTGTGAACTTGACGATGACCGAAAAAGGTCGAAAAGTTGTTCGCTCCTCTACATAAATAAATTTCTCAACCAATGCCAGCCGTTTTAAAATATATACTTTTCTCTACAAGTTGTTTTTATCATCATCACGGATTTAAAAAATGTGTTTGTTGTTTCCCTAATAACACGTAACTAAATACATGAAATCCAGTATATGTGTGTCTGTGTACGTATGAAGACCTTTTCACATCACGGACGGAACACATCAGTTCATTATATACGTATGGACAACACAAAATCATCTGAGCAGAACATTTAATATACTGAAACAAAACATAAAACATAAAAACTAAAACAATTTAAAGTTTCTATCTTACAGTAAACCAAAGATCTTAAAAAAGATAAATACAATGGAAGCTACACCCGTTAACGAAATAAATACAAAAATAAACAGATACAATGGACGGTACATGTAATTAAACCGATTATCAAAAACATAAAAACAACACAAAATAACAATACATTTGATATTATTACTTTTACTTTAACACTTACTGTAAAGTATCACACAATATTACAGTTTGTTTTTATCACAACTAGAAATTTGTGTATCCTTTCAACTTTAAAACACAGAAATAGATGCTGCTAAAAACAAACTAATCAGGAAACAATCGTGGTTCTCTTTATTTTTATATTTCATGTAATACAAACATATATGTAGTTTAAACTTGTATATGCAGAATAAATCTAGAGAAACATCTCAAACTTGTTTCTCTGTGATTTACACCAACATATCGTTACATTCGTGATCGTGAAGAACGACCCTTTTATTTATACTCTAGGTGCAAATTGTTAACTAAGTTTAAGAGAAACTGTCTTTTGTGTAACTCTACTTTTAAAATCTTCACTTTTCAGTTTTATATTTCTCTTTTTATTTTCCCTTTCTTTCATTACGTAATTTATAACAGTTGATTGAGCAGTATTGTTTCACTTCTAACCAATATAAATTGTGAGACAAAACAGTAAAGTTGAACCACAATACTATTAAATATCTGTATGTAGTAACTATGGAGACGAAATATTAAAATATAAACCGAACTGTGCGAAGAAAGAACAAAATCTTTATGGTCAAAGGTTGCTCACCTCGTATTCCCCGTGTTCTTCGGCCATTAAAGTTTGTAGGTATAATGTTTTGTATAAATATTTTAAATGTGAATTAAATTCTTGAAATGAGAAACAAAAGTTAGACAACTGGTAACATTCACTTTACTCTACAACCTATGAGAAGGTTAGTAAATACTGGACTGTTTTACATCTCGTCGTGCTGGAAAATTTTGAAAAAGTAAGAAAAAAGATTCAGTTTACACAAGTACTGCAGGTGAAAAGTGTTCAGGTTGTGCTGATTCAAACAGACATTTTGTATCTCTTAAATGTGCTGCACTTTGTTAAAGAAAACCCACCAGTTTTTCTTTTCTTAAAACTATATTTATAAATTACATCATTAAAGATATAATCAAACCTTAAGGTTCAGTCCTAGTGAAAGCCAGGTTCTTGTTACAAGGAGAATACTTAAAATTATATCTGTGACAAACAAAGGGATTTTATACGTATCATACTTATTTTTGTAATTGTCTGAATCTAGAATACCAAAAGTGGGAATTTTAAATATATTTTTGTTTGTGGTGCCATTTGATAGATATGCTATAGCTTATTTATTGTTTCGGTCACATACACTGATAGATACAGATATACATGCCATGTTATAGTAATTAGAAAATGTGACGTTATTGATTCTTTATATTGGACTTACCAAACATATATATCTTCAACACTATATAATGCTCCAATTAGTAATACATAGCTGATACTATGTTGTTGTATTATTAATTAACTTTGCTTTTACTTCGTGATTTTAGTAAATTTATAATAATTATTTTTATAACAATTACGCTAACAACTTAATATACTGTGACCGTTTACCCGGTGTCTTCTCATCATTACTAACAACTTAATATACTGTGATGGTTTACCCGGTGTCTTCTCATCATTACTAACAACTTAATATACTGTGATGGTTTACCCGGTGTCTTCTCATCATTACTAACAACTTAATATACTGTGATGGTTTACCCGGTGTCTTCTCACCATCAGACAAATATCTACAACACTTTTGTTGCTAAGTTTTCTCAAGCATCTTTGTTGATTTTGAAATTTCACACAAAGATACATAAAGGTTATATGCGATAGCCGTCCTCAATTTAGCAATGTTAGACGAAAGAGAAAGCAAACAGTCATCACCACCCACTACCAATTCTTCGGTTACTCTTTTACCAACAAATAATAGGATTGACCGTAACATTATCACGAACCCCACGGGAGAAAGGACGAGCATGGTTGATGTGATGGGATTCGTACCTGTGACCCTCAGATTACGAATCAAGCGCCTTAATCATTTGGTCATCTTTGCAATGTTTCCTTAAGTAATCATTTAAGGATCATTGATAAGGATATTAAATTTGGTAGAGTGGTCAAGAATAACCACTTTTTGGTTTAGTGGTCATTTCAGGTAAGAATAACAATGGTACTATTGGATGATATAACCTGAATATTTGTATTTAGTGATAGTTTTTTAAACTATTTATTTAGGGCTCAGAAGGTTAGGATGAATCTAAACATAAATTTATAAAAAGTAGAAAAGGTAGAATTTTCTGTAAAGGAAGAATAGGGGTTGGACAACTTTTTTATTGTTTTCTTGGAAAGTTCCAAATGTTTAATAGCTCTCACAAATTGGTTTGGTTTCGTCAGTATAACAGACCATACGGTCTTCATACGTATAAAATATATACAAGCTTCGAGTGAAGAGAAATTCGGATGACTTTAGTCAGAAGAAATCTTGTGTATGATATGGGGTTAAAACTAATCTGGAACTAAAACGTAATTTGTGAGTTATAAAATAACCATTACTAATCATCTACTGCAATGTATCTTTTTTAACCTTTTGATCTTTTACTACACCTGATTTTTATCCTTCCACAACTTGTGAGCATCTTCCAGGTTTTGAGTGCACACCAACATATCATATTTTAAACTTTTAGTAAAAAATAATTATAAATCTGTATGAACAGTTTTACTCAGACAAACTTTACAATTTTGTAACATTTAGTGAGTGTCAGTGACAAAAAAGTAAGAAACCAATCCAGACTTTCATGTTTGTTAACATGTACGAATGTGTATTTTTTTAGAACAAAGCCATATTGGTCTATCTGGTGAGTCCGCCGATGGGAATCAAACGCGTGATTTTAGCGTTGTAAGTCCATAGACTTGCTGGTGTACTTGCGGGGGACTGTTTAATATTTAAACTATAACATGTTTCTCCAGCAGACAATTTACTTACTAATTTTTAAATCATAATCCCAAATCCTGTGATTGTATTTGTTAATAAATGTTTATTACTTAACATACTAATTATGCATGTCTTGTTTTTCGTACAGTTTTCTTTGTGGTTTATTTGCTACAAACTTTTTATTTTACCATTCTATGATATTACAGACTTCGATCTGAACAACAACCAATGAAGATCGAATTTGAAAGTAGCTATAGACAACATCTGAATATGATTGGACATTATAACTTATTATAATATATATATATATATATATATATATCGTGAACCGTAGTGTCTTTCCATCAGTTTATCTTTGTCTCGTGTTTATGGTATCTTTTTCTCGCGCAAAGTTTGAAAACCTGCGGACGAAGACAGAGCTCAACATTTTTTAAATAACGAAATAACAGGTATGAATAATGTTGAAAAGAATCAGAATATTCTTCGCTAACTTGTAAGGAAATAATTACACTGTCATTCACATTTTAAAATGTGACGTAACGGTGTGTTATTGTTCAGTGGCTTTTAACAGAACACTTCCTACATAAACTTGGAACATAAAACATGGAAAACTGACACCCTTTTGACACCCTTACTCTAGAGCAGTGGTTCCCAACCTTTTTTATGCCCCGCACCCCTAAAAATTTTCTAGAGTATCACAAAATAACTCAATTTGTTTTTGTCACTGGTGGTAACTTGTGTATCCTTTCAACTTTATATGTCTGTTTCTTTGTAGCATCTATTTATGTATTTTAATCTGATCATAAAACATTTTGTGGTTCTCTCTATTTTTATTTTTCACATAATACGACTGGATAATACACACATATATATATATATGTATACACACACACATATGTAAATCTACAGAGGACATGTATGACTTGTCACATCTCAAACTTTTTCCTGTGAGATATACACCAACAAACGGTTATACACGTAATCGCGATGGGCGACCCTTTATTCATGCTCTAGATACAATTTGTTAAAAAAGTTTAAAGGAGAAATTGTTTTTTAAAACTCAACTTTGAACATCTTCTGTCTTTTCCAACTGCTATCCCTCACTTATCTGTTTTATATTTCTGTCTTCATTTTCCTTACGTCATATATATACAACAATTGATTGACAACTATTGCTCAATACAAACTGAAAAAGACAATATTAAAATTGTTGGGAGTGTGTTGGTAGAAACGGTCATTTTCTATCTGTTAAACTTGCTACTGTTTATTGATAAAAACATGTTTGTTTTATTTTTTTAAACTGCGTTTCTTAAAGCGCCCCGCTAGTACAGCGGTATGTCTCCGGATTTACAACGCTTAAATTAGGGGTTGGATTCCCGTTGGCTTCACTGTAAGAAAGCACACACCATTTTTTATAACTATAAGTTACATCAATAAAGATACAATCAAACTTTCAGGTTTAGTCCAATTGAAAGCTGGGTTCTTGTCACAAGGAGGGTACTTAACATTCTATCGATCTTAAACAAAGGAATGTTATACGTATCGTATTTAGTTTTGTAACTATACGAATGTAGAATAGTAAATGTGGGAATTTTTAAATAAATTTTGATTTGTGGTGACATTTGATAGATACGCTATGATGTATTTATTATTTCTGTAGATAGATACAGATATAAAAACCATCTTATAGTAAGATTAAAAAATATGACGTAATTCTATACATTGAATTTATTAAAAATAATTTTCTTTAACATTGTAACATAAAACAGATGTTAATATACAGCCTATACTATGTTGTTGTATTATTAATTAACTTTGCTTTTTGTTAGTGATTTTAGTAAAGTTTGATAATTACAATAATATAACCCACAACAAATTAATACACTCTGATGGTTCACCTGGTATCGAATCATAATTACTAGCAAAAACTTAATACACTGTGATACTTCACCTGGTGTCGTATCATCATTACTAAGTAAAAATAAATATACTGTGATGATTCACATGCTGTCGTATCATCATTCCTAACAACAACTTAATATACTGTGATGTTTCACCTTGTGTCGTATCATCATTACTAACAACAACTTAATATACTGTGATGGTTCACCTGGTGTCGAATCATCATTACTAACAACAACTTAACATATTGTGATGGTACACCTGGTGTTGTATCATCATTACTAACCACAACTTAATTTACTGTGATAGTTCACCTGGTGTCGTATCATCATTACTAACAACAACTTAATATCCTGTGATGTTTCACCTCGTTTGTCATCATTACTGACAACAACTTAATATACTATGATGGTTCCCCTGGTGTCGTATCATTATTACTAACAACAACTTAATATACTGTGATGGTTCACCTGGTGTCGTATCATCATTACTAACAACAACTTAATATACTGTGATGGTTCACCTGGTTTCATATCATCATTACTAACAAAAATAAAATATACTGTGACGATTCACCTCCTGTCGTATCATCATTCCTAACAACAACTTAATATACTGTGATGTTTCACCTCGTTTGTCATCATTACTGACAACAACTTAATATACTATGATGGTTCACCTTGTATCGTATCATCATTACTAACCACAACTCAATATACTGTGATGGTTCACCGGTGTCGCATCATCATTACTAACAACAACTTAATATCCTGTGATGGTTCACTTCGTTTGTCATCATTACTTTCAACATCTTTACACACTGTGATGGTTCACCTGGTGTCGTATTATCTTTACTGACAACAACTTAATATACTATGATCGTTCACCTGGTGTCGTATCATTATTACTAACAACAACTTAATATCCTGTGATGGTTCACCTCGTTTGTCATCATTACTTACAACAACTTTACACACTAGGATGGTTCACCTGGTGTCGTAATTTCACTACTAAGAACAACTTAATAAACTATGATGGTTCACCTGGTGTCATATCATTATTACTACAACAACTTAATATACTGTGATGGTTCACCTGGTGTCGTATCATCATTACCAACAAAAATTAAATATACTGTGACGATTCACCTGGTGTTGTATCATCATTCCTAACAACAAATAAATATACTATGATTGTTCACCTGATGTCGATTCATCATTACTGAAAAAACTTAAAACACTGTGATGGTTCACCTGGTGTCCTATTATCATTACGGAGAACAACTTAATATACAATGATGGTTAACCTGGTGTCGTATCATCATTACTGAAAACAATTTAAAACACTGTGATTATTCACCTGGTGTCGTATCATCATTACTAACAAAAATTTAATAGACTGTGATGATTCACCTAGTGTCGATTGTCATTACGAACAAAAAATTAATATACTATGATTCTTCACCTGATGTCGAATCATCATTACTGAAAATAACTTAATATACAGTGATTTTTCACCTGGTGTTGTATTATTATTACTATCAAAAACTTAATATACTATGATTGTTCACCTGATGTCGAATCATCATTACTTTCAACAACTTTACACACTGTGATGATCACCTGGTGTCGTATTATCATTACTGAGAACATTTTAGTATACTATGATGGTTCACCTGGTGTCGTATCATCATTACTAACAACAACTTAATATTCTGTGATGGTTGACCTGATGTCGAATATAATAACTAGCAACAACTTAAAACACTGTGATGTTTCACTATGTGTCGTATTATCATTACTAACAAAACTTAATATACTGTGCTGATTCACCCACTGTAGTTTCATCATTACTAGCAACAACTTAATACACTGTAATGGTTCACCTCGTGTATCATCATTATTTTCAACAACTTTACACACTCTGATGGTTCACCTGATTTCCAATCATCATTACTTTCAACAGCTTTTCTCAGTGTGATGATTACCTGGTGTCGTATTATGATTACTGAGAACATTTTAGTAACCTATGATTGTTCACCTATTGTCGTATCATCATTACTAACAACAACTGAAGAAACTGTGATGGTTTACCTTGTTTCGTATCACAATTACTGACAACAACCTTATACACTGTGATGGTTCACCTCGTGTCGAATATAATAACTAGCAACAACTTAATACACTGTGATGTTTCACTATGTGTCGTATTATCATTACTAACAAAAACTTAATATACAATGATGATTCACCGGCTGTCGTATCATCATTACTAGCAACAACTTTACACACTGTGATGATCACCTGGTGTCGTATTATCATTACTGAGAACATTTTAGTATACTATGATGGTTCACCTGGTGTCGTATTATCATTCCTAACAACAGCTTAATACACTGTTATGGCTCTTCTCGTGTATCATCATTACTTTCAACAACTTTACAAATTCTGATGGTTCACCTGGTGTCGTATTATGATTACTGAGAACAACTTAATATACTATGATGGTTCACCTGGTGTCGTATCATTATTACTAAAAATAACTTGAAATACTGTGATGGTTCACCTGGTGTCGTATCATCATTACTAACAACAGCTTAATATACTGTGATGGTTCACCTCGTGTATCATCATTACTTTCAACAACTTTACACACTGATGGTTCACCTGGTTTCGTATTGTCATTACTGAGAACAACTTAATATACTATGGTTGTTGACCTGGTGTCGTATCATTATTACTAACAACAACTTAATATACTTTGATGGTTCCCCTGGTGTCGTTTCACCAGTACTAACAACAACTTAATATACTGTGATGGTTTACCTTGTGTTGTATCATCATTACTAACAACAACTCAATATACTGTGATGGTTCACTTGGTGTCGTATTATTATTACTAATAACAACTTAATACACTGTGATGGTTCACCTGGTGGCGTATAATCATTAATAACAAAAATTTAATATTCTGTGATGATTCACCTCCTGTCGTATCATCATTACAAACAACAACGTAATACACTGTGATGGTTCGCCTCGTGTATCATAATTACTTTCAATAACTTTACACACTGTGATGGTTCACCTTGTGTCGTTTTATTATTACTAACAAAAACGTAATTTTCTGTGATAATTCACCTGTATTCGTATTATTATTACTAGCAACAACTTAATACACTGTAATGGTTCACCTGGTGTCGTATTATCATTACTAACAACAGCTTAACATACTGTGATGGTTCCCCTCGTGTATCATCATTACTTTCAACAACTTTACACACTCTGATGGTTCACCTGGTGTCGTATTATCATTCCTGAGAACAACTTAATATACTATGGTTGTTGACCTGGTGTCGTATCATTATTAGTAACAACAACTTAATATACTTTGATGGTTCACCTGGTGTCGTTTGATCATTACTAACAACAACGTAATATACTGTGATGGTTTATCTTTTGTCGTATCACCATAAATAACAACAACTTAAAATACTGTGATGGTTAAACTGGTGTCGTATCATCATTAATAACAACAACTTAATATAGCATGATGGTTCACCTGGTTTCGTATCAAGATTACTAAGAAATATTTAATATACTCTGATGATTCACCTTGTGTCGTATTTTCATTACTCTCAAAAACTTATTATACTGTGATGGTTCACCTTGTGTCGAATCATCATTACTAAAAACAATTTAATACACTGTTATGGTTCACCTTGTGTCGTATTATCATTACTAACAAAAATTAATATACTATCATTTTTCACCTGATGTCGTATCATCATTACTAGCGAAAACTTAATGCACTGTGATGGTTTACCTGGTGTCGTATAATCATTACTAACAACAGCTTAATACACTGTGATGGTTCGCCTCTTGTATCATCATTACTTTCAACAACTTTACACACTGTGATGGTTCACCTGGTGTCGTCTCATCATTACTGAGAACAACTTAATATACCATAATGGCTCACCTGGTGTCGTATTATCAATACTAACAACAATTTAATATAATGTTGTGGAACACCTGGTTTCGTGTCATCATTACTAGCAACAACTACATACACTGAGATTGTTTACCTTGTGTCGCGTTATCATTATCAACAACAACTTAACGTACTATGATTGTTCACCTGGTGTCGTATCATCATTAATAACAACTAAATATACTCTGATGGTTCACCTGGTGTCGTATTATAATCACTAACAACAACTTAATACACAGTGATGGTTCACTTGGTGTCGTATTATCATTACTAACAACAGCTTAATGCACTTTGATGGTACACCTCGTTTATCATCATTATTTTCAACAACTTAACACTTTGCGATGGTTTACCTGATGTCGTATTATCGTTACTAATAACAGCTTTATACACTACGATGGCTCACCTCGTGTATCATAATTTCTTTCAACAACTTTACACACTGTGGTCGTTCACCTGGTGTCGTATTATTATTACTGAGAATAATTCAATATACTATGATGGTTCACCTGGTGTCGTATCATTATTACTAACAACAACTTAATATACTGTGATTCACTTTGTGTCGTATCATCATTACTAACAACAACTAAATATACTCTGATGGTTCTTCTGTTCTCGTATCATCATTACTAAGAACAACTTAATATAATGTTGTGGTACACCTGGTGTCGTATCATCATTACTATTAACAATTTATTATACTATGATGTTTCACCTGGTGTTGTATCATCAATACTAACAACAACTTAATATACTGTAATAATTTACCTTGTTTCGTATCATCATTACGACACAACAACTTAATATACTGTGATGGTTCACCCTATGTCGAATCATCATTACTAACAAGAACTTAATACACTGTGATGGTTCACCTTGTGTCGTATTATCTTTACTAACAACAACTTACATATTGTAATGATTAACCTGGTGTCGTATCATCATTTCTAACATCAACTTAATATACTGTAATGTTTCACCTTGTGTTTTATCATCATTGCTAACAACAACTTAATATACTGTGATGGTTTACCTTATGTCGAATCATCATTACTAACAACAACTTAATACACTGTGATGGTTCTCTTTGTGTCGTATTATCATTACTAACAACAACTAAATATACTGTGATGGTTCAACTGGTGTCGTATTACCATTACTAACAACAACTTAATATACTCTAATATGTTATGTAAATGTCGTGTAAATATTTTGTAAACGACAACATGTCGTGTTGTGTTTAAATTTTCATTTCTATTATTTATATTTCCATATTTATATTATTGTTTTGAAGTTTAAACTAATTAAAATATGTTGTTATTCATTTAGGGTAACATTTAGAATTTTATTGAATTATGTAGACCAATCGTATGTTTGTAAATGAAAAGCTGGCGAATTCGTATCTAGACGTTTATTCTCGTGCAAGATCGGACATTCGCGGATTGCTCTGGAGATCTGTAGAAGTTTCACTGTTTTTCGTGGAGTCTAGGCTTACAATATATAAACAGACGAAGATGCGAGGAAAAAAAAGAGATTCAGACATCAGTTTTTATTCGAAGAAAAGAGAAAAAGAGTCAGACATAAGTTTTATTTCAAAAGAAGAGAGTCATTCGTTTGAGAAATATTAAGTGTTTCCTGTAAATATTCAACTTGGATTTGTGAATGAAGTTAGATCTACGGAAGCTGTAATTTTATTTCGTCAATCTCTACGATTCATCGGAATTACTGGTTGTGCTAAGAGTCGTCAAGTTTGAGACGTTCATCGGAGGCATCGTGTAAAGAACTTCGTCGAATTTATTGAACTATGAACTGTTTCTTTTAAACCTCGGAATTTCTTCGTAAGACCAAATTTACATCCTACACTGGAATTTGAGACTTTCATTTTAGATCATTTAAATTAGATACAGGCCAGTAACATTTTGTATTGTGATTAATTTTGAAGGTTGAAACTAGTACTATTTTGTATTGTAATTAATATTGAATGTTTAAACTTAATAGCTGTCATTGTTATTATATAATTTATGTTATATCTGTTAATAGTTTAGTGTAATAAATTATACAAGCTGTTATCTGTGTCTTTCTGTTGCGTTTAGTCTACGAAAAACATAAAACATAAACAAAAACGTAACAGATGGTTCATGTGGTGTCGTATCATTATTACTAACAACAACTTAATATACTGTGATGGTTCACCTGGTGTTGTATCATCATTACTAAAAACAAATTGATAAACTGTGATGGATCACCTTTTGTCGTATTATCATTGCTAACAACAACCTAATATACTATGATTGCTCACCTGATGTCGAATCATCATTACTGAAAAAAACTTAATGTACTGTGATGGTGCACATCGTGTATCATCTTTACTTTCAACAACTTTACACACTGTGATGATTCACTTTGTATCGTCTTATCATTATCAACAACATCTTAATATACTGTGATCGCTCACCTGGTGTCGTATCATCATTACTAACAACAACTTAATATACTGTGATGGTTCACCTAGTGACGTATTATCATTACCAACAACAACTTAATATACTATGATGGTTCAACTGATGTCGAATCATCATTACTGAAAAAAACTTAATGTACTGTGATGGTTCACCTGGTGTCGTATTATCATCACAAACAACATTTTAATATACTTTAATGGTTCACCTTATGTATCATCATTACTTTCAACAACTTTACACACTGTGATGGTTCACCTGGTGTCGTATCATCATTACTAACAAAAACTTATTATACTGTGATGATTCACCTGCTGTCGTATCATCATTACTAACAACAACTAAATGTACTGTGATGTTCCAACTTGTGTCGTATCATCATTACTAGCATCAACTTAAAACACTGTGGTGGTTCACGTGGTGTGTTATCATCATTACCAACAACAACTTAATATACTGTAATGGTTCACCTGCTGTTGTATTATCATTACTAAAAACAACTTTTTACACTGTGATAGTTAACCTGGTGTCGTATTATCATTACTAACAACAACTTAAAATAACGTGATTGTTCACCTGGTGTCGTATTATAATTACTAAGAACAACTTAATACACAGTAATGGTTTACCTGGTGTCGTATTATGATTACTAACAGCAACTTAATATACTGTGATGGCTCACCTGGTGTTTTATCATCATTACTAACAACAACTTAATACACTGTGATGTTTCACCTAGTGTCGTATTATTATCACTAACAACAACTTAATATACTGTGATGGTTCACGTGGTGTCGTATTATTATTATCAACAACAACTTAATATACTGTGATGGTTCACCTTGTGTCGTATCAACATTACTAACAACAACTTAATACACTTTTATGGTTTACCTAGTGTCGTATAATAATTTCTAACAACAATTTAACATACTATGATGGTTCACGATGTGTCGTGTCATCATTACTATCAACAACTTAGTACACTGTAATGTTTCACCCGGTGTAGTATTATCATTACTAGCATCAACTTAATACACTGTGATGGTTCACGTGGTGTCGTATTATCATTACTAACAACAGCTTAATACACTGTGATGGTTCACCTCTTGTTTAATTATTACTTTCAACAACTTTTCACACTGTGATGCTTCCCCTTGTGTCGTATCATTATTATTAACAACAAATTGATACACTGTGATGGTTCACCTTTTGTCGTATTATCGTTACTAACAACAAATTAATTTACTATGATGATTCACCTGATGTCGTATTATCATTACAAACAACAACTTAACATGCTGTGATGGTTCACCCGGTGTATATCTTCTTTACTATCAACAACTTAATACATTGTGATGGTTTACCTAGTGTCGTATCATCATTTCTAACAACAACTTAATATACTGTGATGGTTTACCTTGTGTCGTATTATCATTACTAACAACAACTTAATACACTGTGATGGTTCACCTTGTGTCGTATTATCATTACTAGAAAAAACTTAATATACTTTGATGGTTCACCTGGTGTCTTATTATCATTACTAACAACAACTTAATACACTGTGATACTTCACCTGGTGTAGTATCATCATTACCAACAACAACTTAATATACTGTGATGGTTCATCTGGTGTCGTATTATCATTACTAAAAAACTTAATATACAATGATGGTTCACCTGCTGTCGTGTTATCATTACTAAAAACAACTTTTTACACTGTGATAGTTAACCTGGTGTCGTATTATCATTACTAACAACAACTTAAAAACCGTGATTGTTCACCTAGTGTCGCATTATAATTACTAACAGCAGCTTAACATACTGTGATGGTTCACCTCGTGTATCATCATTACCTACAACAACTTAATACACTGTGATGATTCATCTGGTGTCGTATCATTATTACTAACAATAACTTAATATATTGTTGTGGTTCACCTCTTGTCATATTGTCATTACTAACAACAACTTAATATACTGTGACGGTTAACCTGGTGTCGTATTATCATTACTAACAACAATTTAATACACTGTGATTGTTCACCTGGTGTGGTATTATCATTACTAACAAGAGTTTAATACACTGTGATGGTTCACCTCTTGTATCATCATTACTAACAACTACTTAATACACTGTGATGGTTCACCTTGTGTCGTATTATCATTATCAACAACAACTTGACATACTGTGATGGTTTACCTGTTGTCGTATTATTATTACTGACAACAACTTAATATACTGTGATGGTTCACCTGGTGTCGTATTATCATTACAAACAACATTTTAATATACTGTGATTGTTCACCTGGTGTCGTATCATCATTACAAACAACAACTTAACATACTGTGATGGTTCACCTGGTATGGTATCATCATTACCAACAACATCTTAATATACTGTAATGGTTCACTTGCTGTCGTATTATCATTACTAAATCAAATTTTTACACTGTGATAGTTAACCTGGTGTCGTATTATCATGACTAACAACAACTTAAAATACCGTGATTGTTCACTTGGTGTCGTATTATAATTACTCAAAACAACTTAATATTCTGTGATGATTAACCTGCTGTCGTATCATCCTAATAAACAACAACTTAATACACTGTGATGGTTCGCCTCGTGTATCATAATTACTTTCAATAACTTTACAAACTGTGATGGTTCACCTTGTGCCGTATTATCATTATTACCAAAAACTTAATATATTGTGATAATTCACCTGCATTCGTATCATCATTACTAGCAACAACTTAATACACTGTAATGGTTCATCTAGTGTCGCATTATCTTTCCTAACAACAGCTTAATATACTGTGATGAATCACCTCGTGTATCATCATTACTTTCAACAACTTTACACACTCTGATGGTTCACCTGGTGTCGTATTATCATTACTGAGAACAATAAATATACTATGGTTGTTGACCTGGTGTCGTATCATTATTACTAACAACAACTTAATATTCTTTGATGGTTCACCTGGTGTCGTATCATCATTACTAACAACAACTTAATATACTGTGATGGTGTACCTTGTGTCGTATCACCAGTACTAACAACAACTTAATATACTCTGATGGTTCACCTAGTGTTATATCATCATTACTATCAACAACTGAATATACTGTGATGGCTCACCTTGTGTCGTATCATCATTACTAACAAAAACTTAATATACCTTGATGATTCACCTGGTGTCATATCATCATTACTAACAACAACTGAAGAAACTGTGATGGTTAACCTCGTTTATCATCATTACTTTCAACAACTTTTCACATTGTGATGGTTCTCCTGGTGTCGTATTATTATTACTAACATCAACTTAATATACTATGATGGTTCACCTGATGTCGTATCATTATTAATAACAACAACGTAATATACTGTGATGGTTTTTCTGTTGTCGTATTATCATTACTAACAACAACTTAATATACTGTGATGTTTCACATGGTGTTGTATAATCATTACTAATAACAACTTAATATACTGTAATGGTTTACCATTGTGTCGTATCATCATCATTAACAACAACTTAATATACTGTGATCGTTCACGTGGTGTCGAATATAATAACTAACAAAAACTTAATACACTGTGATGTTTCACTATGTGTCGTATTATCATTACTAACAAAACTTAATATACTATGATGATTCACCTGCTGTCGTATCATCATTACTAACAACAACTTAATATGCTGTGATGGTTCACCTGGTTTCGTATCATCATTAGTAACAAAAATTAAATATACTGTGATGATTCACCTGCTGTCATATCATCATTACTAACAACAACTTAACCTACTGTGATGACTCACCTGTTGTCGTATTATAATTACTAACAACAACTTAATATACTGTGATGGTTCACCTAGTTTCGTATCATCATTACTAATAAAATTTTAATATACCGTGATGATTCACCTGGTGTCGTATCATCATTACTAACAACAACTGAAGAAACTGTGATGGTTCACTTCGTTTATCATTATTACTTTCAATAACTTTACACACTGTGATGGTTCACCTGGTGTCGTATTATCATTACTAACATCAACTTAATACACTGTGATGTTTCACTATGTGTCGTATTACATTACTAACAACAACTTAATATACTGTGATGGTTCACCTGGTGTCGTATTATCATTACAAACAACATTTTAATATACTGTGATTATTTACCTCGTGTATCATCTTTACTTTCAAAAACTTTACACACTGTGATGGTTCACTTTGTGTCGTATTATCATAACTAACAACAACTTAATATACTGTGATGGTTCACCTTGTGTCGTATCATCATTACTAACAACAACTTAATATACTATGATGGTTCATCTTGTGTCGTATTATCATTACTAACAACAGCTTAATATACTGTGATGGTTCACCTCGTGTATCATCATTACTTTCAACAACTTTACACACTCTGATGGTTCACCTGGTGTCGTATTATCATTACTGAGAACAACTTAATATACTATGGTTGTTGACCTGGTGTCGTATCATCATTACTTTCAACAACTTAAAACACTGTAATGGTTCATCTGGTGTCGTATTATTATTACTAATAACAGCTTAATACACTGTGATGGTTCGCCTCGTGTATCATAATTACTTTCAATAACTTTACACACTGTGATGGTTCACCTAGTGCCGTATTATCATTATGAACAAGAATTTAACATACTGTGATGGTTCACCTGATGTCGTATCATCATTACTAGCGAAAACTTAATGCACTGTGATGGTTTACCTGGTGTCGTATAATCATTACTAACAACAGCTTAATACACTGTGATGGTTCGCCTCTTGTATCATCATTACTTTCAACAACTTTACAGACTGTGATGGTTCACCTGGTGTCGTCTTATCATTACTGAGAACAACTTAATATACTATAATGGCTCACCTGGTGTCGTATTATCAATACTAACAACAATTTAATATAATGTTGTGGTACACCTGGTGTCGTGTCATCATTACTAGCAACAACTACATACACTGAGATTGTTTACCTTGTGTCGTATTATCATTATCAACAACAACTTAATATACTGTGATGGTTCACCTTGTTTCGCGTTATCATTATCAACAACAACTTAACGTACTATGATTGTTCACCTGGTGTCGTATCATCAATACTAGCAACAACTTAATACACTGTGATGGCTTGCCTGGTGTCGTATCATCATTAATAACAACTAAATATACTCTGATGGTTCACCTGATGTCGTATTATAATCACTAACAACAACTTAATATACTGTGATGGTTCACCTGGTGTCGTATTATCATTACAAACAACATTTTAATATACTGTGATTATTTACCTCGTGTATCATCTTTACTTTCAACAACTTAACACTTTGCGATGGTTTACCTGATGTCGTATTATCGCTACTAACAACAGCTTTATACACTACGATGGTTCACCTCGTGTATCATCATTTCTTTCAACAACTTTACACACTGTGATCGTTCACCTGGTGTCGTATTATTATTACTGAGAATAATTCAATATACTATGATGGTTCACCTGGTGTCGTATCATTATTACTAACAACAACTTAAAATACTGTGATTCACTTTGTGTCGTATCATCATTACTAACAACAACTAAATATACTCTGATGGTTCTTCTGTTCTCGTATCATCATTACTAAGAACAACTTAATATAATGTTGTGGTACACCTGGTGTTGTATCATCAATACTAACAACAACTTAATATACTGTAATGATTTACCTTGTTTCGTATCATCATTACGACACAACAACTTAATATACTGTGATGGTTCACCCTATGTCGAATCATCATTACTAACAAGAACTTAATACACTGTGATGGTTCACCTTGTGTCGTATTATCTTTACTAACAACAACTTACATATTGTAATGATTAAACTGGTGTCGTATCATCATTTCTAACATAAACTTAATATACTGTGATGGTTCACCTGGTGTCGTATTATCATTACTAACAACAACTAAATATACTCTGATTGTTCAACTGGTGTCGTAATATCATTACTAACAACAACTTAATATACTGTAATGTTTCACCTGGTGTTGTATCATCATTGCTAACAACAACTTAATATACTGTGATGGTTTATCTTATGTCGAATCATCATTACTAACAACAACTTAATACACTGTGATGGTTCACTTTGTGTCGTATCATCATAACTAACAACAACTTAATATACTGTGATGGTTCACCTGGTGTTTTATCATCATCACTAACAACAATTTAATATACTGTGATGGTTGACCTTGTGTCGAATCATCATTACTAAAAACAACTAAATATACTGTGATGGCTCAACTGGTGTCGTATTATCATTACTAACAACAATTTAATATACTGTGATGGTTCACCTGGTGTTGTATTATGATTACTAACAACAGCTTAATACACTGTGATTGTTCATCTCGTGTATCATCATTACTTTCCACAACTTTACACACTCTGATGTTTCACCTTGTGTGGTATTATCATTGCTTAAAACAACTTAATATACTATAATGGTTCACCTGATGTCGTGTCATCATTACTAATAACAACTTAATACACTGTGATGGTTCATCTCGTGTGGCATCATTATTTTTTCAACAACGTAATATACTGTTATGGTTAACCTGGTGTCGTATTATCATTTCTAACAACAGCTTAATACACTTTGATGGTTCACCTGGTGTCGTATTATCATTACTAACAACAGCTTAATACACTGTGAAGGTTCACCTCGTGTATCATCATTACTTTCAACAACTTTACACACTGAGATGGTTTACCTTGTGTTGTAATATCATTGCTATGAACAACCTAATATATTATGATGGTTCACCTTGTGTCAAATTATCATTACCAACAACAACTTAATATACTGTGATGGTTCACGTGGTGTCGTATCATCATTACTAGGAACAACGTAATAAACTGAGATGGTTTACGTTGTGTCGTATTATCATTATCAACAACAACTTAATATACTGTGATGGTTCACCTGCTGTCGTATCATCATCACTAAGAATCACTTAATATACTGTGATGGTCTACCTATTTTCGTACTATCATTACTAACAACAACTAAATATTCTGTGATGGTTCACCTGGTGTCTTATTATCATTACTAACAACAACTTAATATACTGTGATGGTTCACCTGGTGTCGTATCATCATTAGAAACAACAACTTAACATACTGTGATGGTTCACTTGGTGTAAAATCATCATTACTAACCACAACTTAATACACTGTGATGGTTCACCTTTTGTCGTATTATCATTACTAACAACAACTTAATATACTGTGATGGTTCACCTGGTGTCGTATTATCATTACTAATAAAAACTTAATATACTCTAATGGTTCACCTGGTGTCGTATCATCATTACTATCAACAACTTAATACACTGTAATGTTTCACCCGGTGTAGTATCATCATTACTAACAACAACTAAATATACTTTGATGGTTCACCTGGTGTTTTATTATCATTACTAACAACAACTTAATACACTATGATTTTTCACCTGGTGTAGTATCATCATTATCAACAACTTAATATACTGTGATGGTTCACCTGGTGTCGTATTATCAATACTAACAATAACTTAAAATACTGTGATTTTTCACCTGATGTCGTATTATTATTGCTAACAACAGCTTAATACACTTTGATGGTTCACCTGGTGTCGTATTATCATTACTAACAACAGCTTAATACACTGTGAAGGTTCATCTCGTGTATCATCATTACTTTCAACAACTTTACACACTGTGATGGTTTACCTTGTGTTGTAATATCATTGCTAAGAACAACTTAATCTACTATGATGGTTCACCTTGTGTCTAATTATCATTACTAACAACAACTTAATTTACTGTGATGGTTCACCTGGTGTATATCATCATTACTAACAATAACTTAATACACTGTAATGGTTCACCTTTTGTCGTATCATTATTGCTAACAACAACTTAATATACTGTGATGATTTGCCTGGTGTCGTATTATTATTACTAACAACAACTTAATATACTGTGATGGTTCACCTGTTGTCGTGTCATCATTACTATCAACAGCTTAATACACTGTGATGGTTTATCTCGTGTATCATCATTACTTTCAACAACTTTACACACTTTGATGGTTTACCTGGTGTCGTATCATCATTACTAACAACAACTTAATATACTGTGATGGTTAACCTTGTGTTGTAATATCATTACTAACAACAACTTGTCTGCATATCAAATAATTATAACGTGTTGTGTCAGATAGGTATAAAATTATGAAGCGTAAATTTGTGACGTTCAAATAGCAAGACGATGTCAAACAATCGTTAAGATAATGGAAAATGGAGATCTAAAGAGTTAATAGTTAGAAAAGAGTTGAAGAATAAAGATATGAAAGCCAGATAGTTATAATGATATGAATAATAGACATATGAGAATCAAACTGCAATGATAAAAATAGAAACCTTTATATCATGCCGTAGGTAAGATAATGCAAAACAGAGATCTGAAGAATAAATGCTTAGAAAAAAGGTAAGAATGGAGATTACGATGTCAAATACATAGCAAGACGATGAAGAATAGATGACGGTGGGAAGTGGTGGGTATTACAACGAAGAATAAAGATTTGAGTGTTAGGTATGTAAAATGATAATAATAGAGATTTCACTGTGATTAGAGATTAGAAAGATGATGAAAAATAGAATCTTGGAAGTCTAGTGGTGGGAAAGATATTTCTAAAATGGAGGTTTGTGGAATAAATACTCATAAAAAGGTATGGATGAAGATTTGGATCTCAAACATTAAGTTTGGGAATGAAGGTATGGATGAGAAACAGTTAAAAGGTAGGTGAAAAGTAAAGATCTGGATGCCACGTTACTAAGTTAGTAAGAAAATAAACATTTGATTAACTTTGGAAAAACTTCTCAGTATCAAACATCATTTTTCTGTCAGTATAATTATTTAATACTAAATATTAAGCTATTTCTTAGACCTCAAGCATGAAGCAAGAACATAATAATTCATGGATTAATTACAAGTACTAAACTAACAAAATTCAAATAAAAAACGATAAAAAAATGGCCCTGTAAGTATTATAGATAATACATGTTATTCATTTACTCAGATTATTGTTAATGTAGTATCACTACCACTGGGATTCTTAAGCAACCTAATTCAAATTGTCTTAAGTCTTACTTTCACTTAGTGCCTTTGCGTAGCCAGGTGTGGTAAGGCCTTCGACTCTTAATCTGAGGGTCGCGGGTTTGAACCCCCGTCACACCAAACATGCTTGCTTTTACAGCCGTGGGGGCGTTATAATGTGACGGTAAATCTCATTATTCGTTGGTAAAAGATAAGCCTAAGAGTTGGCGGTGGGTGGTGATCACTAGTTGCCTTCCCTCTAGTCTCACACTGCTAAAGTAGGGGCGAAGCACGCATAGCCCTCGAGTAGCGTTGCGCGAAATTCAAAACAAACAAACTCTTAATTATTACTACATTTTTATCACATTGTTACAACTTCCTTCGCGCTGTATTACTAACAACTTACAATATCTACATATAAACTAAAATTACAATTAAATCTAAGCCTGTATACAAGAGGCCTACATATACATAACAAGTCGGTGTGTCACTTCTGTTTCCAGATAGCTAAATTTGGCTCGAAATCGAAAAAGACATCCAATTTCATCCAGTTTGAATTGGATTCTGAGTCATAAACTATTATTTCTTCAAAGTTTAAGTATGAGATATGTCCGCATGATGAAGATATTCTACTAATAGAAGATTAATAATATATAACTGTTGTGATTCATAAAATTATTTATTAACAAGAACCAAATGATTAACTCTAATTACAAATTTCAATTACTACACTTACAAATTATATCCTAACTCAAGCCCCTTAGTGGCTCAGCGGTATGTCTGCGGACTTGTACGCTGATATCCGGGTTTCTATACCCGTGGTGGGCAGAGCACAGATAGCTTATTGTGTAGCTTTGTGTTTAATTCAAAACAACATCCTAACTCAAGCATGCCGCCTGATTTTCACAACTTTCACCTTTAAATCAGTTTGGCCAATGACAGTCAAGTAGCTTTTGTGACGACTCCACATGGACTACATTTTAAAGAAGCATCAAAAACAAATTAATAAATGTGTTTCTTTTGAATAAACCTATCTGTAACAACTATGTGATTTGAAAACAATAAACAATTATAGAATTGTTTTTCTTTTTCAAACTGTGATACGTGAACGTACATTCACAAAATTTAAAATTTCGTTTGTTTCAGAAGGTTTCACGCAAAGCTGTTGTTGTTTTGAATAAAGCAAATAGCTTCACAATGGGGTATTATTGCTGTGCCTACCAGAAACCCGGTTTTTGGCGTGGTTGGTCCGCATACACCCCGCTGAGCCCTTGGGGGCAAAAGACACATTCCCCAGCTGAGGTTCGAACTCACAACCCCGGCATATCTCAAAAGTACTGTCTTATAAATACCGTGCACTAACCATTTGTGCCACTGGGTAACTGCATATATATATATATATATATATTCATAATAAAATAAGTTTCTATGCATAGCCACCCATAATTTTGAAATGACAGACAAGAGTTTGGTTATTTGATTTCTGAATTTCGTAAAAAGCTGCATGAGAACTGTTTGCGCTAGCCTTCCCTAAGTGTAAGATTACAAAGAAGCCAGCTAGTCATCCCCACCCAATCTTCGAATCTTGGACTACTCAGGATACGACAGCCCATGGAGCAGAAGGTCATATCGAACTTTAAGAAACTCTACACCAAAGCACTGTTTCAAAGGTGCTTTGAAGTGATCTCTGATATCGAGTTAACCCTAAGAGAGTTCTGGAAAATTCACTTTCCCAATCTCAAAAGGAGACTAAATACATTCTTTGATTTTGAAATAAAAAACCAGAAATTGGAATAATACAAAGATAAATTACAAGGACTGCTTGATAATATCCTACACAGGTTTGAGGACTTGCAGAAGTTGAAGCCCTGCTTCGCCTTTCTTGTACCTTCATTCATAGTTGATGTGATTAATGATGGTTATCCAATTCTCGAACTAGTTACAGAATCATATGTTGTGAAAATGGAACTGATAGAACTACTGTAGGACCTGGGTCTAAATATGATCCATAAATCCCTTTCTGCAATTGAGTTCTGGAAGCAAATTCCAGAAATAAAATATTCTGACCTGAAGAAAGCCAGTGTGCGACTCATCTCAATTTTCAGCAAAACATACGCATGTGAAATACTGTACTCGGTAATGAAGTTTATGAAATTGAAGCATCGTGCAATACTTGCAAATTAACACCTGCCAGAGCTAATTCGTACAGCTTTGACAACATATCAGCCGGAATTTCAACGATTCACAAGACTTCTTCAAGCAGTCAAAAGCCTGATAATTGTGTGAATGTCTGTGCCAGTAAAATATTATGACAAGACTAAAATTTTGTAAGGTGGTATCTCATTAAAATATCTCTTATTGCAAAATTGGATATTTTTTTCAGATGTTTCCATGTTAAGTACGCTCAATATAGTTGAAGTAATAATCTGCCAGGATTTACATTTGGTACATGTGTGTGTGTGTACTTTGTGGTTATTGAAACTGATACAAATTAGCAGTTTGAAAACTATACACATGAATCAATATCATTACATACATATATTTATTAATATTTATGTATAGTTTATATAACAAAATGTGTACGTAACATTAAAAACGTTTGTGTAATATTTCTTCATGTTCTCAAACATCTGAAGTTTATCGTATGTGTCTCTTACATTAAGCAAGTTTAACCGTCCGTACTCTAGAGTATCACACACAATCTTACAATTTGCTTTTGTCACTGCTAGTAAATTATAAATCCTTTCAACTTTAAATCTTTGTTTCTTATTCTTACGTTTTTTTATGTTTTATGTAGGCTGAACGCAACAGAAAGACACAGAAAACAGCTTGTATAATTTATTACAATAAACTATTATATATGTGACACATATAACATAAATTATATAATAACAATGACAGATATTCAGTTTCAGCCTTCAAAATTAATTACAATACAAAAATGGTACTGGCCTGTGTCCAATATGATGATCTAGAATGAAAGTTCAAAAGTCCAGATCAGAAATCCAAAATTCCAGTCTAGGGTGTGAATTTGGTCCCATGAAGAAACTCCGAAGTTTGAATGGAGAAATCCAGAAACAATTCACAGTCCAATAAATTTGACGAAGTTCTTTTTACGATGTTTTCGATGAATGTCTCAACTTGTCGTTTTCCAAATTTTCCCGTTCTCCCTTAAACAGTTTTATACGTGTTGACCTTCAGCATAACTAGTAATTCGAATGAATCGTAAAGATTGACGAGTTAAAATCACAGCTTCTGCTGATCTAACTCTAGTTACAAATTCAAGTTGAATAAACACACAGCAAACGTTGAAAAATTTTCGAACAAAGACAATATCTCTTGAATCGAAATAAAAACAAATGACTGACTCTTCTTCTCTTCTCCTCGCGTCACCGTCTGTTTTTATACTAGTAGGCTTACTGTATCCTCGAACAATCGCGTAACTTTCACAGAGTTCCAGAGTAATCTGCGCATGTCTGTCTTTTTGCACGAGACTCGAAGTCCAGACACCAGGCCGACATATGCTTAATCTACCTAATCCTAGAAATTTCTAAATGATTAATTCTAAATGAATTCTAATTTATTCTAAATGTTATTTTAAATGAATAACAACATATTTTATTGGTTTAAATTTCAAAATAATGATATAAATATGAAAATCCAAACACAACACGACATGGTTGTGTAAAATGTAAATGTACCTCTCTCACAGCACAATCATGGGGTTTGTATTAAATAAAATGTACCTCTCTCACAGCACAATCGTGGGGTTGTTCCTCCTCGTTCACCTTAAAGAAACCCCCAGCTGGCTTTGGCCCAATAACTCTGAACAAGTAGTACCTACAGAAAGTGTTCAATACAACACTTGGATAAGAATCGGTGTGGACAAACTCCTCCTGTAACACCTACGGAATATTTTCTGTGTTGTCTTGTTTACAGACTATAATCCAGCCTTAGAGATATTTAAAACAAAAAAACACTGTCCATATAAAAATATTTGAATCTCATTCAGCCTATCAGTGTGTGACAAACTGGTTGGAAGTATACAACCCATCCGTGCAGCAAACCAAGTAGTGTTGTAAATATCAGATGAAGTTAACTTAGTATTATTTATTATAATAAGTTATTTTTAGTTAATCAACTTTCATGATGATTTTGGATATTTTTATATGTTTTATTACTGTTATACAAGCGTATGTGTGTAGCCATAATTTTTAAAAGCCAACACAAAACACATTAAAATTAAACAAAATATGCTACATATTTTTCAAAGGATCCTCAGGCACAAGTTACAACATGGGATTATAAAATGTATCCTAGGCATTAGAGTTGATTGAAGAAGTAGGACCCATATTGCAGTGGGGATACACTATCAGTCTTAATCTCTAATTAACCAGTCTCACATAAGACACAATTAGACTAGAAATTAGGAAACCGAAATGTGGGTGCTCAAGCCCACAATGTCCCACATCTATATCACCCTTCACTGCCTGCAGACAGTCGTGGGAAGGTGACTGGACTGCTCTTCCAAGTTAAAATAAGAATAAAATAAAAATGAAAATAGAAAATAAAGAAACAAGTCACTACCATTTGCAGGTAAGCAAAATGAAACTCTTGATGTTAGTATTCCTGCTCCCAATATGGTAATTAATATTACATTGAACCATATCAATATACTAGCTTTACTATGACTGTCATGTACAGCTCAAAGTGTACGTCTACATAAACCAGTGCTAAGTTCTTAAATCACCTTATTTTTAACTAACAAGTGTAAATTATTACAGAATACTTTAATAACTTCACAGTTATTCAGATCTTGTAAAATTTTAAATCAATTGCAATATTTTATTAATAATGTTTATACACTGATATAAAAATTAATAGTTGATAGATTTAATAAAACACTTTACATAAAATTATTCTGTAATAAATATAAATATGTAGTAAATAATTACAAATAAAGTAAAATCAGAGAAATTCTACTGAAAAATACCAATAATTACAAACAAAGTATTAAATGTATGCTACATTCAATGTGTTTGAATCCACAATGTTATTTCTATCTCACGAATAGACTACATAGTTTGCTATTCTAGAAACCAAGGCATTATTTACTTGTTAAATGTTACCAACAATAGAATAGATTTGTTATTATAAAATTTAGAAATGAGTTGAATAAATCTGTATCGTAATATTTAGACCGAATATCATTGTCGTTGTTAAACCATAAAGATAACAAACCTGGGGTAGAAATCTATGTTTGTTGTAAAAATAAGGAAAGTAAGCAGAAACTAGATGTACAAAACAATAATGTATAATTTATTATTTTAATTCAAAAACAAACCAATTAAAAAAATTAAACAAGAACCTTGTGTCAACTATAAAGATCCTAGGGTAAAAGCTACAACGTGTGATTACAAAATGTATCCTAGAGTTTAGAGATGACTGTTGAAATTGGGCCCTCATTGAGGTGGGAATACACTGTCAACCTGTCTTAACCTCCATGTGCCAGTTTCACATAACAAATAAAGAACAGCAGTAAGTATAGAATTAGAAATAGAAATTAGGAGAGCAAGATGTAGATATACCACCAATGACATATTAGCTCAAGCAAGTAAAAAATCTTCAACACATAATTATGTCCCACAGCTCCACAGAATATGTGAAGCTGATATTGTTGCATGTTTATCAATGATCAAACTATAGCACCAAAAAACAAGTGACAGTGAAACCTTAACTGGAAATTTATGAATGAAACCCGCTTGATTTAGTGTTAACAATCAACTCCAGAGACCTGTTACTTTGAATATTAAGTAATTATTTCCCGAATGGTTTTTCATACTTACTTTTATTAGCGTAAAATTTTATAATTTTTGCCTTTCGTCTGGCTGTGCACATAAGGAAATAGTTTTAGATTTTTAATACTTCTGTCATCATTACTTTTATTTTGTTAGTGTACAGTCTGTACCGGGTGGGAAGACTATGAATACTTTAGCTGTATGGATAACCTATACATTGTCATAATTAATTATTCATTATTATATTTGCGAATTAGCTGGTTATTTATATATTTGTCAATTTTGTTTTTAAACTAAAATTCGAATTTCAGGAAGGAGATGTGGTGTAGAGACACAATCACTGATTCATTACTTCCGCTGGTATTTACTACAATTATGTTAGGCCTACTTTTATCTGTTTCGATCTCAAACGCAGCACTGATAAGATTTAAATGAAGCTAAGCTGCCACGCAAGAAGCAAATTAAAAACAACACCACCTTTCGGTCATATTTACTATTTCAAAACTCTCAAATAAATGAGTTTTTCTATTTTATTTTTTAGGATATTTCTGTTGGTAAACAGATCTTGCTAGGTGAAACAACGGGTTACTCCTACGTCTGACAATCTCAGTGATTCGTATATTTTGGCTGTATTACTTCTTTCTGGTTGCCCCTTTAAATTTACGTATTTACAACACTAAACTGGTGGGCTCGATTTTCCATGGTGACTTTGTTTTACAACAAACAAACTGAATTCTTTCTAAGAGAGTTCATACATATACAGAACCCAATGGAAACGTTAGCTAGCGCAACGTTTGTTAAAAGTTGAGTGATTATCTTAAGATTAGCAGTGAAACGATAAACTCGTCTGTGTTGACAATTCTTTATTGTTCATTACAGTTTTAAAATATTAATAAAACAGTGTTGTCGTAATGTTGTTGTTTTTATATTATTTGGTGAAGCATAATGACGTGTTTAATGAAAATGAAAGTGTTTTATTTTTGTCCCTACAAGTTCTTCAAATTTCACTTCAAAGTTTGTCACTTACTTGTTAACTTTTCCTGTTCTTTGTATTGTCGATACTAAACTCGAAACTGACAAACACATTCTATAACTTTGTAATCGTTTTGCCAACCCAGTGGCTCAGCGGCATGTCTGTGGACTTACAAGGCTAAAAACCGGGTTTCGATAAACGTGGTGGGCAGAGCACAGATTGCCCATTGTGTAGCTTTGTGCTTAATTCAAAACAAACAAACAAACTGTAATCGTTTCACAACAAACAGAGCCCGAGTAAAGTTTTCTATAGATCTGGTTGAAGTGGGGCTCGTTAGATATTAGCTCAGTTTTATTGGGAAGATAAAGAGAACAGCGTGTTGAAAAAAAATAGTACGTAAGTGATTAAAATCTCAGGTAACTTAGATACAAATGATTTCATATACAGACCGGATAGGTCATCTTGCTGACTGTACATTATTAATGTGTATTCCTCATAATTTTTAATGGCTCATATCATAAAATAACATCAAATTGTTTGCGGAATTTACTCACCAGTACGTACCGTTGGAGTGTTCTCGGAACCTTCATGATTGAAGGCCTTGGTTAGGTGCAGACTTGGCACCGAACCTCATGTCAGTTCTGACAACTATCTCTATTTTAGTTCAATTGTCAGTTCGTTCAAATCCATTTCAAATCTCTCAAGAGCTGTAGGCAGATGACAGATAGCTCATTCTATAGCGTTGCGTTTAGCGACAAACAAACAGAAACTATCAATAAAATTCCAGTTGTCACGCGCTCATCACATTACATCAAAGCTCCATCTAACAATCATTACAAACACCTAAATTAAAGTATTGAAAAACATACCATTTAATAAATAGAATAGGCATTAGCTTACATGTCACTAAGCCTTAGTGAATCATTACCGTGTATTAAGTTGTTCCGTCATCGAATAATTTCTTTACTAACAGATGCAAGACATCGTTCATGTTGGAGGTCCAACCTCTTGTTAACATGATTAATGACTGAATGCACTTGATGTCGGCCTACTGTTGATCACTTAATTTTCTCAAATTTTGTTTGTTTTGCAACGGATGTTTACACATCATGACTGTAATTACAGAAATGAAAACACACACTTTGCCGAGACAAAGAAAATTCTAAACATTATTTTAAACAATATACATTACGCATATTGTATATTATTAAAAGGTGAACATAATCGGAGGATAACGAGCTCGTCACACCAAGCATGCTCGCCCTTTCAGCCGTGGAGACGTTATAATGTGACGGCCATTCGCACTATTCGTTGATAAAAGAGTTGGGTGGTGATGACTAGTTGCCTTCCCTCTAGTCTTACACTGTTTCATTAGGGACAACCAGCGCAGATAGCCATCGTGTAGCTTTGTGCGAAATTGAAAACAAAACAAACAAAACTACTCGACGAAATAAATTAAAACATCAATAATAAACAACAAACTACTTGATGTAATAAATTAAAACATCAATAATAAACAACAAACAAACTACTTGATGCTTTACATTTTTTTTAATATTAAGGTCACTTTATATTTTGTTCTTCTAATGTTAGTTTCCGTTCTATGTTTCGGTCTCGTAAAGTTAGGTTCTCTACTCTGTTTTGTAATTTTAATATTAGTTTCTCTCTTGTGTTTTATTCTTTTAATGCTAGGATGTTTTACTGTCTTTTACCTTTTTCATAACTTACATTTCGTACTATTATCCGTAAACATTTGGTCACAAATACACTGTACAGACACACACACACATACATTGTTCATGTTTTATATAAAAGTACCAGTTTCACATATAGTTTGTGTTAAATAGTTACATTTCACATGAAACATTTCTTGACGTGAGAGTAAAGCGTTTCTTAACATTAAAGTAAAACATTTGTTAACATTAGATTACACAGACAACTTCTGTATTCCCCTAAATAGCTGACAAGACTAGAGGTGTCTGGTCATGCTGGTATACACCTGAATCATGTTTCAACAAACACAGAACCGCCTGAAAATGACCTCTACAACAGAGAGCAGTCATGTCTCCACTCTCTGATGTTTCAGTACTACCACCTGAAGGAACAAGTTATGTTAAAAAATTATTACTTCAGTAAGATTTAAAGAAAAACAAAGCTGGAAGTTTAATACCTAACAGTTCTTTTATTTTTACTAAAAGCATTGATGTTATTGTCTTAGCTAGTTATTTAAAAAGTGTGTGACGGTGTAAGCAATATCTAATTATGAAGTGTCCGTTATAAATGTTACCGTTCGAGAGAGCCAGTTTCACAATTTCTAGGTGTCTTTCTTTCGCTGCCACAATTTTAATAATGATGCGAAATTTTCATTGTTAGATATTCTTTAATAATGATGCTATATATTCATCATTACATCTATTTTAATAATGATGTTACATTTTGGCCTTTAGATCTTTTGGTCTTAGATTGACCATGCTATATTTTATAAATATATATTGTTTAATGGCCACCATTGAAACTGTTACATTTCTTCTTAGTGAAGCTGTAAGAAAAATCTTCCCCAAACTAATAAAGCATCTTCTTATTGATTTCCAATTACAGACGAAATTAGAACTGACGAAACTGTCATTATTTCTGATGGTTATTTCGACCTTCTGAGTCCTTCTTTATCATTGATAGAAGGTCATAGGTCAAATTAGAAAAGAGAAAGAAACCCTAACAAAATGTAATAGGTCAACAGTAAACTTCAGAAAAAAACATTTAAATAAATGTTCTTACTCTTGAAAGATATTATGTCAATTTGCAAAATAATTTTAAATTCGTTTTAGTTTTATTACTTATTTCATGTAAATACAAAACAGTTAACGATAAAATAACGTATCATAGTTTAGAATATCACACAGCAAATTGGACAAGTTTCATCTAAAAACTTTAGGATCTTACAAGGTTATATCTAGAACACGTTTTCCGTCTCAAAACACAAATTTCAAATTTATTAGACATAGGAATATTTACAAGTGTAAACACTAGGATTCGGGGCTCGATTACAGTAGTAGACAAAGTGTAGGCTTAACATCAAACACACAGAAGAATGTTTGAAACTTTTCCGAGTAATAGTGTTTCAAACAGTATGTTCAGTTCAATACAATTCAAACAGTATGTTCAGTACAGTACGGTTGAAACTGTATGTTCAGTACAGTACGGTTCAAACTGTATGTTCAGTACAGTACGGTTGAAACTGAATGTTCAGTACAGTACGTTTCAAACTGTATGTTTGGTACAGTACGGTTCAAACAGTATGTTCAGTACAGTACAGTTCAAACAGTATGTTTAGTATAGTACGGTTCAAACTGTATGTTCAGTACAGTACGGTTCAAACAATATGTTTAGTACATGTTTTATGATTTCATATAATTTTTTCATTAAAGAAACAATATCTAAATCAACAAAGTAACTTTCTATCGACACACGAAGACAGAATCAAAAGTACATTCTTACTTAGCTATCGCTGTATTAGGTCCTACGAACCATGAACTGAAATGGTTATTTACCCTTGTATAGATTGCAAGCATCCTTGCTGTGAAGAGTACGCTGTGAATAAAGTTTAGAGAAATAAAACTTTCAGTTGGGTTTGAGATTTACTGATACCGCGATATCTCTGGGTCTCTGTATGTTTACTGAAAAGTTATGTTTTAAGTTGCACGAGATTTATTACCCTAATAAAAATGTGACAATCGTTATTATGAGAAGGCCTGTTTGAGTTGACTGGTAACAAAATGAAACTGACACCAGATAGTTAAGCCTTTCAGCATGTATAAAATGGTGAACCACGAGTAGTTATAACAGTTGATACACGTATAGTAACTGAAACCAAACTGAACTCGACATGCTTTCAGTTTTGGGGCTCACGTCGTTCCTGATATTTTGTAATATTATAACTTAGTTAAACGATACATACTGAATTACCACTGTTTATATATGCATAAAAATCACGATTATTGTTCAGTTATTCAGATAAAAGTAAAATGATGTATTTAATTAGGAATTTCACCTCTAGTGTTTCTATTAAAGTTTAGTTTCTTCCAAATTGATAGATCTTATACAGGTGTCTAATTTTAACTCTACAAACAGTGAACTCGACAGTTAAAGAAACTCCCAATCAAACTATCGCTGATTTTACCAAAGAAGAAACACCTTTGTGTCAAGAAGATGATTGTGAGACAACAACCAGAGATAAGAACTTATCTTACGTTGAAGTGTGGAAGAACTGTATTTTAAATAAGGTAATGTCTCTTAGTACCAAACGAAAAATTTAAGGTAACAACGCCAGGAGACTTTTTAATATCGTGTTAATTTAGAGATACAAATATAATAAAAATACTATTTGATTCCACAATGACAACAAGTTCTTATTTTTCGATAGTAAAAATTAATAATGATTAAGTAAACAGTAGACGTTTAAGTTTTCTCTCAGATAAAAAAAACAAGAAACGTTTGTATAAATAGAGAAAAATAGAGTTTGTCTGTATTTTACAAATGTTAAGGCTTTAACGTTTTTCTTGTAATATATAAAGATGTTTTACATTAGTAACTAAACCTACAACACTAATACACAGTAAATATGATTGTTGTACATCAGTTAATAAAACTACAACATCAACACACAGTAAATCTAATTATTATTATTGTACATCAGTTACTAAAACTAAAACATCAACACACAGTAAATCTTATTGTTGTACACCAGTTACTAAACCTACAACATTAACACATAGTAAATCTGAGTGTTGTACATCATTACTAAAACTATAACATCAACACACAGTAAATCTGCTTGTTGTACATGTTACTAAAACTACAACATCAACACACAGTAAATCTGATTGTTGTACATTAGCTACTAAAACTACAACATTAACACACAATACATCTTATTGTTGTACATCAGTTACTAAAACTACAACATTAATACACAGTAAATCTGATTGTTGTACATCATTAATAAAACTACAACATCAACACACAGTAAATTTGATTGTTGTACATCAGTTACAAAAACTACAACACTAATACACAATAAGTGTGACTGTTATACATCATTACTAAAACTACAATACTAATACACAGTAAATCTGATTGTTGTACATCATTACTAAAACTACAATATCGACACACAGTAAATTTGATTGTTGTACATCAGTTACTAAAACTACAACACTAATACACAATAAGTGTGACTGTTATACATCAGTTATGTTATCGTAACGGAACAAGTCTGACTACTACATACCAGTTTCTAAACCCCCATCACTTTATAAACCTGAAGTAATAGTGTCTAATGAGATAGAGAGAGAAATAAATAATATTTAAATATATAAACAACGATTATAATTTCGTGTTTTATATTGTTTTAGAGAATTTTTCACGTCACAATTATAAAAAAAAACTTTATTCAAATGTTACATCGTCTCTGAGAAAAAATGTTACAGAAAATTATATTTTCAAATATATTTAGACTCAGGGCCTTAAATACAACATTTCAGAGAACACAACAGAGATTTTCTGTGACCTTGGCCGACTCTACCTTCTTTACATTAGTTGTTCTTTAAAACAAGTAAATTTCAAACAATGTTTGATTGTTTATTATTTCGGCATTTGATAAGATAGAAATTCAGTTAAATACAAGCTCAGTTCTTCAGAGGTAAGTTTTTATACGTTTTTTGAAAATGGCCTCTTAAATGAAACATGGTATATTTCATATAACAATTTACGTAACACCAGCCTTTGTTTTCTTTACAGCCTTTGTCTTTAACAGGTTTTTATTGGCTATTGAGCTTTCACCTCAGCATTAGTTGCTTTTAATTAGTGTTTTCATTTTTTAAGGTAGCTATTCTATAATTGGTTCCCCGAGTTTAGCGTTTTTGAATGTAGGATTTCTTAATCCAGTCATTAAATTTTGCACTTTTAAATGTATGATTCTTTTAGACTTTTAACTGCTACTTTTAGCTTTAAGTTTTTGAATGTGTGAAACTTTCAACTGAATTTTACATTTTAGAATGCACGAAACTCTCAACTTAGTTTCACATTTTTGAATGTACGAAACTTTGAAATTACGTTTTACATTTCTGAATGTACGAAACTTCAACTTAGTTTTACGTTTTAGAATGTACGAAATTTTCAATTTAGTTTTACATTTTTGGATGTACGAAACTCTCAACTAAGTTTCACATTTTTGAATGTACGAAACTTTGAGATTACGTTTTACATTTTTGAATGTACGAAACTTTCAACTTTGTTTTACATTTTAGAATGTACGAAACTTTTCATTAATTCTTTGAGTTTTTACTTCAGCTTTGTTCGTTTCAGGAAAACAATGACACTTGGGAAGGCTGTTTATCAGGTAATCCATTTTCTCAAAGCTAACATACTCGTTTTAAAGTTACGACAAAATCGCATAGCTCCTTGACTTTGATACTGAAAATATATATAGTTTATTCTTTCTTATTGTTTGTGAACAATTTTCAAGAATATGTTTTACCTATTACGTTTTATTTACTTCGGTTCATCTAATTTTTCTCTTTCATTTTGTTCACCCCTTCCATGACCACTGCCAGCTCTCAATACTGAATTATTTAGAATATTAATGGTCAAAGCGTCTAGATTAATTTCTTAAATCATCGAAAGAATACAACTTCAATAAACAGTTAAGATAATGAAAAAAATGTTTTGTGAGGAGAATTTTAAATATTTCAAAATCACTTATAAGTGAAATTCATATAAAATATTAATGAATTATTTCCGATTCTAGACACGTGTCTTTACATTTATAAAGACTTTGATTTTTACGCTTCCAGCAAACAACTCATTCCTATACGGTGGATCTAATGAGCTGACTCTTCCAATACCAGGAAGGACAGAACTTTCTTTTGAGAAAGAGCGAGAAGAAGTCGTGTGCTTGAACGACAGAAGGTTTATATGACAAATTAACTTGACTTTTCAATAATATATACTAGTTACCGTGTTCTCTCGGTGTAACGTTAAAATGCGAGACTTACCCAGTATAGTTATGTTTTTTCACAGTTTTTGATAGATTTTCAAAATACATTTCAAGAAACTGTTTTACTGTTGAAAGTGTGTACCTTTCTATATGCAAAAAACGTTGTTCGCTCTTCTATTTGAAGTGTTTTCTGAGCCCAAAAGAGCCGTTTTTTGCATATAAAATTCTCAACAAGTGGGTTTCTCGACATCACTGATTGTGTACCTTTCTAATTAGAGTCTGTACCAACTTTTATAGTTGGGGATCAATCCCTTTGTTCAAGCACATTGCAGATTGACCAATGTTCTTTTTGTACCAGGTAACCGACATATAACACCATGTAACAAATCTGTGATGACGAGAAAACCCACTTCTAGAGAAAATTATATATTTAAAAACGGCTGGTATGGACAGAGAAAGCACTATGTAGAGGAACGAACCTGGTAATGACCGAAGAAGGTCGAAACGTTGTTTGCTCCCCTAGAAGTGCTTTCTCTACCAATACAACCGTTTTTAAATACACAACAATGAAACAATTTTTTTATTTTTTTTTTGTTCCTGGACAGAAAGTGTTATTTCCCAATTGCTTAAGCCTAAAAATATGCAAAAGACCTATTTTTCTCTTCAACTTTGCTTTTGTTACCTGGGTAATGAAAATTTCAGATTTACCCATTTTCCAGAACATTCCAAGTAGAATCAGTGCTGAGTAGCTGATAAAGAATTTTATCAAACTTGCAAGAATTTTCAAGAACTTTCCAGAATGTTGTAGAACTTTCAAGAACCTTTTTATAATTTTCTAGAACTTTCCATAGTAATATATATGTACAGGGGCTCACCACTCACTACTTCATTTTAGTTCTAGTTGTCTAAGTGAACACATAGACCTATCTGATTTTATTAGAGATGGCATCAAGAAGCTACAAGCATCCTTCAGACACATTCTACTATGTATGTGGCCAATTTATCAAGACAAGAGCAAAAAGGTACTCTGTGACAGCATCTGCCTTGAAGTATGATGAATATGGCTGTGAGGTTATCAGAGACTTCAAAATGGTGGCATTCCTGATGGGTCTCCAAGGAAACTTTACCAACTTTTCTTGTTATCTTTGCCTTTGGAACAGCATGGACACCGCAACGAACTTCAACAGGAAACACTGGCCACTGCAAACCGAGTTCTCCGTGGGAAAGCAAAAGTCAAGTGTGGTCCACTAGTGGACCTCCAGATGTTGTTCCCACCCTTGCACAAAATTTGGATCATATGAAACAATGTTTGTCACAGCTCTTGATAAGGAGTCTATAGTTTTCAGGTACCTTCGAGACTTCTTCCCTAAGCTGTGTGAGGCAAAAGTCAAAACTGGTGTCTTCGTTGGACCACAAATAAAGATTATGGAGTGCAAAGAGTTCCCAAAGAAACTCAGTAGGAAGGGAAAACAGCTTAGGGCAGCTGTGTCGAAGTTGTTTGGAGCTTTTTTAGCAAAACCAAAAATTATGTGGAACTAGTTGAGACAGTGGTGAAGAACTAAGGTAAAATGGGTTGCAGGTTCTCCCTGAAAGTCCATATCCTTGACGCTCATCTTGATAAATTCAAGAACATAGGAGCATACTTAGAGGAGCGAGGCGAGCGCTTCCACCAAGATATACTGGACTTTGAAAATGTTTCCAAGAAAAGCTTAACGAAAACATGATGGGAGACTGTATTTGGGGGCTGATACGTGAAAGCGATTTACATAACAGTGCAAATCTCGATAAAAATTCTAACTTCCAAACATTTTTGTATAACTTTAGTATAAATACATGTAAATCTTGATGCATATGTTGTTTTTATTCAGACCATGTGAATGAAAATGTACAAAGTTGTCTATTTTTACATACAAAATAGGTTAATTTCTGAATTTCATTATCCAGATCACAAAAGCAAAGTTTGAAGGAAATAATGACCATTTTCTGTACTTTTACAACATAAGTAATTAAGAAATAACACATTCTATCCAGGAACAAAATTTGTGTTACATTGTGTAATTAAGTACAATGTAACACAGAAGTACAAATCTAATATTAGCTCGTATCGGTTAATCACACTTACTTAATTCAGATTTTTATACTCTCCACTGCTACATTTTATCTTTTACGTCAATCTTTTACTGCTATCTTTTACGTCAACAGGTGAGGACAACAATATATATGATATTTTCTTCAAATTACAATAACCAAAGACAACACTTCTCATATTTTTTTTGTTTGTAGTCGCTAGAATGTATAGTACTTTTCGTATCATGTTACCACAGCGTAACGTTCAGTTCCTATCGTATTTCCATAGTGTAACGTCCGGTTCGTATCGTGTTTTCACAGTGTAACATGTGGTTCGTATCGTGTGTCCACAGTGTAATATCTGGTTCGTATCGTGTTTCCATAGTGTAACGTCTGGTTCATATCGTGTTACCACAACGTAACGTCCTGTTCGTATCCTGTTTCCACAGTGTAACGACTGGTTCGTATCGTGTTTCCCAATGCAATACATTGTTCGTATCGTGCTTCCACAATCTAACGTGTGGTTCGTATCGTGTTTCCACAATGTAACATGTATTTCGTATAGTGTTTTCACAGTGTAACATCTGGTTCGTATCGTGTGTCCACAGTGTAATATCTGGTTCGTATCGTGTTTCCACAGTGTAACGTCTGGTTCGTATCGTGTTACTACAGCGTAACGTTCAGTTCCTATCGTGTTTCCACAGTGTAACGTTCAGTTCGTATGGTGTTTCCACAGTGTAACGTCCTGTTCGTATCGTGTTTCCACAGTGTAACGACTGGTTCGTATCGTGTTTCCACAGTGTAATATATGGCTCGTATCGTGCTTCCACAATGTAACGTGTGGTTCGTATCGTGTTTCCACAGTGTAACGTGTGGTTCGTATCGTGTTTCCACAATGTAACGTGTAGTTCGTATCGTGCTTCCACAGTGTAACATCTGGTTCGTATTGTTTTTCCACAGTGTAACGTATGGTTCGTATCGTGTTTCCACAATGTAACGTGTAGTTCGTATCGTGTTTCCACAGTGTAACGTGTAGTTCGTATCGTGTTTTCACAATGTAACGTGTAGTTCGTATCGTGCTTCCACAGTGTAACATCTGGTTCGTATTGTTTTTCCACAGTGTAACGTATGGTTCGTATCGTGTTTCCACAGTGTAACGTGTAGTTCGTATCGTGTTTTCACAGTGTAACGTGTGGTTCGTATCGTGTTTTCACAGTGTGATGTTCTTTAATCACATTTCTTGAAGTTCATTAGAAAAAAAAGTTTTCAAAATTATGTCAAAACACGAATAAATTTTTTTCAGTGATGACGTGTTCAGCACTTGTTCTATTCATAAGTTTTTCAACTACTGGATAGAAAACGTACATCTTATGTTTACTGCATAGCTACAATGTTAACAGACACTTGTATATAGTTAAGGTAATGGCTGTGTTTACTGCAATGTTAACAGAAACCAAAACTACTTATCAAAGATCTTTAATGTCAGTATCAGCTATGGAAACTGATATTTATGTCAACGTACATAACTTTCTGTCACGAGAAGTCCATATCATCAGAGTCATCGTACTTTCTCTCAGTAGAAGTCCATATCATTAGAGTCAGCTTGCATAACTTTCTGTCACGAGAAGTCCATATCGTTAGTCAGCGTACATAACTTTCTGTCACAAGAAGTCCATATCGTTAGAGTCAGCGCACATAACTTTCTGTCACGAGAAGTCCATATCATTAGAGTCAGCGTACATAAATTTCTGTCACGAGAAGTCCATATCATCAGAGTCAGCGTACATAAATTTCTGTCACGAGAAGTCCATATCATCAGAGTCAGCATACATAACTTTGTGTCTTTGTTGTGTTATAACCAATCTACTGAGCCACTGAAGTTTCCATAAATAAGGTACTGGTATCAATAGAAAGTTGGCATGTGTATTAAAACAGTTATTAAAATAAAGTAGAGAAGAGCATTTCGACTTCTGAGGTCATCCCAGAATTGTGTCTCACAAATATGTAAAATCAAATATTGAGGGGTCGCTCAGAACTGTGTCTCACAAATACGTAAAATCAAATATTGAGGGGTCGCTCAGAACTGTGTCTCACAAATATGTAAAATCAAATATTGAGGGGTTCCTCAGAACTGTGTCTCACAAATATGTAAAAGGACATACAAAGCCTAAGCATATGGCATATACGGCACCATTATAAGAGACTTAACAATATAATAATAGGCTGTGCTGTTGAATCTTGTATAGGTGAAATTGCCGTCCATAAAAAAGGATGAGACGTATAAAAATATATTTAAAAATCCCTGTTTAGTTCTCCATGTTGATGATGAAAGTTTTGTGAAATATTCAATATTAAATGAACGTGGACGTTTTTTTCTTGTCCAACATAATTTATAAACGTATTACCATGGCTTTCCAAATTGGGACATTGTCTCGACTAAAATCACATGTTATACTTTCTGGAGATTAATTACAACTGAACCTCATAAATAGGTAAAGGACTAAACTCTCCAAACATATTATTATCAAACCAGAATAATAAGAGTCCGAACAATATATTAACCTGTTTCATACAGTGTATTTCAACAAACATTTTAAGATAAAGTTTTGAGACAGTATAAAACCTGGTCCATCTCAGATGTCCCAACCTCTAGACTAAAGTAATTGAAAGACTTAAAACCACTTCATTTACTTATTAAGCTTTCTCTTAAAGTAAATTAAATTAACTGCCTCCACAACATTCGATTTAAGAGATTTCAACTTTCCCACATGACAACCCCTCCATCCCAAGCAGCATTTTACTAATACTTTATCTCTGAATCCTTACCAACGACTCAATGCTCGTAGGAATAAGGCAAGAAGCCCAAGACTGAACACAGTACTCAAAACTTGAGCTATCCAGTTACCTATGTAATAAAATTATAATACCTTCAGTCTTGTATCAATATGTTTGTAGATAGAACTCAAAATCTTATTTACCCAACTATTAACAACAACACACTTGTATGGCTTAAGAGACTGATCAACTATTATAAAAAGATCTCTTTCTTTCATGTAATTGTTGTTGCTAGTCTCATCAAAATTATAATTTATATTATAGAATTTAATTGACAAGAAGAATTATATTCCTTACTCTGTTTCTTACTACACAATCTGCGATCAATTTATTTATGTTATCCGATGGTTGTCCCAGTTGTATATAGAAGTTTAAATTACTGTCTATTTTTCGTCAAAGTCCACAGAGACGGGTTAAATTACTATAGAGCAACTTTCAGCACGACAAACTATTCTCTTTTTTCTGTTAAACTATGAAACTCAATTTAAAATGTCCCCTATTTTGACGAACTTTTCTTTTCTTTTGACTGCACTCTTCTTGACTTAACTTTATTTCAATTCATTAACTGAAGTTTAATTGCACTAGTTTAAGTGTCTACATTTATACGTAACTCCGTATGACCAGGTGGTCAGGGCTCTGGACTCGTAACGGTAAAATTTACTGTTTTCATGTTGCTATACCTATATCTGAAGCTACATATATCAGTGAAGACATGGTAATAATCTGAAGCTACAGACATCAGTGAAGACATGGTAATAATGTCTGCACTCGTGTGAACGTAACTCACCTTATTTGGACAGGTTAGTGACTGGACATGAAAAATGGATATATTATAAAAATGTTAAGAGCCGCACACAATGACTCAGTTCGAGTAAACACACCTACAGTTTTGATCTAATCTTATTGCACAAATATATATTCATGATTTCAATTATTCGTATCAATAAATAATCTGAAAATGTGAATATAGTCTCTTTGAATCTCTTCTGAATAAAATGCTTCAACAATATCCTGACCATAACTGATGTTTTAGACTACATGGAATCAGATATTACTGTTATATCATTTAAATGTGTCAATATATCTGTGATCTGTAAAGACAGTTCTGAGTTATGACGGTAAGTATTTTGCATAAAGAAAACCAAATAATTCTACTTTTGAACTTACAAACAGAAGGACCAATAAATACGTTTATTTATAGTTATTTATATATACACTAGATTATACACATAAAATTTGAATAGAGTTTTGGTAATGTCAATTTTCAGCTTTGCTTTACATCTGTAGTGTCTATATTTTTTATAGAAAAAGTTATTGTACGTTGATTGTGAATTTATGAAAACTTAATATTTCTTATACACCGTAAATATATTTCCGATAGATGTCACTTCTCGTAAGATGGCTTTACTGTTCAGTTTCTGCCGACACTAGCTCCACCTACCCAAGGTTTCAACAGGAAAGTGACTACTTCTACTGTCGCAGCCGCTTCCCAGAAAAGAAGTACCAAAAGTGTGAGTCGATATTACGATATCTTACCTAAACTCACACTGACTTGGTTGGGGAATCAATGAAGAGCACCCTTCGGAAAGTGTCCAAAGGCATCTCTATTGGAGGGCAACATTCCAACCCAGAGAAAAAACACATGTGAGACAACACTCGTAACCAGACACAGTTTTCCCCAATGTTGACAGTAAGTTTCACTAAACTGAGTGTCAAAATGAGAATGACATCCATAATTGTAGATATGATGGTTGGTCCACCTTTCCCATGGTAATGTGTGATATCCTCGCCAACACAGTGCATCTAGACTAGTCTATCTCCTTCCTGTACCAGACCACCTGGGAATCAACCTTTTGAAGAAGATATGACAGGGGTTTCTTAACCAACGAATACTATTTGGTTGGTCCAGTATTTTTCTAAAACCAGTTTCACCACAAACTAACCAGTAGGAGATTGTACCCGTCAGTTATAACATTCTCTATTATAGTATAGTATAGGAAAAATGATATATAGAAATGAAAAGTAAATAAGCTACATGTACAGTTAATCCAAAAGCCACGTTTAAAACCGGAGAGAGGTGATAGTTGGATGATAATTTGACACTGAGTCTGATGAATGAGTGATATCTGATGGGAAGTACTAAGAGATAAATTAGTACTTATATATAATATAAGAATATTAAGATGTTGTCAATAATGATAACACGACACCAGGTGAACAATCAGAGTTGTAAAGTTGTTGAAAGTAATGATGATAATTAAGGTGAACCATCACAGTGTATTAAGTTGTTGTTAGTAATGATGATTCGAAACCAGGTGAACCATCACAGTATATTAAGTTGTTGTTAGTAATGATGATACGACAACATGTGAACCATCAGAGTATATTCAGTTGTTGATAGTAATGATGATATAACACCAGGTGAACCATCACAGTATATTAAGTTTTTGTTAGTAATGGTGATACGACACAAGGTAAACATCACAGTATATTAAGTTGTTGTTAGTAATGATGATACGATACAAAATAAACCATCATAGTATATTCAGTTGTTGAAAGTAATGGTGATACTAAACAAGGTAAACCATCACAGTATATTAAGTTGTTGCTAGTAATGATGATACGACACCAGATGAAACATCATACTATATTAAGTTGTTGTTAGTAATGATAATACGACACCAGGTGACCATCACAATGTGTAAAGGTGTTGAAAGTAATGATGATACTCGAGGCGAACCATCACAGTGTATTAAGCTGTTGTTAGTAATGATAATACGACATTAGTTAATCCATCACAGTATATTTAGTTTTTTATAGTAATGATGATACGACACCAGGTGGACCATCAGAGTATAAGAAATTGTGGTTAGTAATAATGATACGACACCAGGTGAACCATCACAGTATATCAAGTTGTTGTTAGTAATGATGCTACGACCCCAGGTGAACCATCACAATATATTAAGTTGTTGTTAGTGATGATAATACGACGCCAGGTGAAACATCACAATATATTAAGTTGTTGTTAGTAATGATGATACGATACCAGGTGAGCCATCACAGTATATTAAGTTGTGGTTAGTGATGATAATACGACGCTAGATGAACAATAACAGTATATTAAGTTGTTGTTAGTAATGATGATACGACACAAGGTAAATTATAACAGTATATTATGTTGTTGTTGAAATGATGATACGACACCGGTGAACCATCACAGTATGTAAAGTTACTGAAAGTAATGATGATACATAAGGCGAACCATCACAGAGTATTAAGCTGTTGTTAGTAATTATAATACGGCAGCAGGTGATTCATCACAGTGTATTAAGTTGTTGTTAGTTATGATAATACGACACAAATTGAACCATCACAGTGTATTAAGTTGTTCTCAGTAATGATAATACGACACCAAGTGAACCATAACATTTTATTAAGTTGTTTTTAGAAATGAAAATACGATACAAGGTGAACCATCACAGTGTATTAAGTTGTTGTTAGTAATAATAATACGACACATGGTCAACCATCACAGTGTATTAAGTTGTTGTTAGTAATGATGATTCGACACCAGGTGAACCATCACAGTATATTAAGTTGTTTTTAGTAATGATGATACGACACAAGGTAAACCATCACAGTATATTAAGTTGTTGTTAGTAATGATGATACGACAACAGAAGAACCATCACAGTATATTAAGTTGTTGTTATTAATAATGATACGACACCAGGTGAACCATCATAGTATATTAAGTTGATGATAGTAATGGTAATACGAAACGAGGTGAACCATCATAGTGTGTAAAGTTGTTGAAAGTAATGATGATAAACGAGGTGAAACATCACAGATTCTTCAGTTGTTCTTAGTAATGATCATACGACACCAGGTGTCGTATTATCATTACTAACAAAAACTTAATATGCTATGATTGTTCACCTGATGTCGAATCATCATTACTAACAGAAATTTAATATACTGCGATGATTCACCTGCTGTAGTATCATCATTACTATTAACAACTTAAAATACTGTGATGTTTCAACTGGTGTGGTATAATCATTACTAACAACAACTTGATATACAGTGATGTTTCACCTTGTATCGTATCATCATTACTACCAACAACTTAATGTACTGTGATGGTTATCTTGGTGTCGTATCATCATTACTAACAATTACTTAATACACTGTGATGGTTCACCTTTTGTCCTATTATCATTACTAACAGAAACTTAATATACTGTGATGATTCACCTGCTGTCGTATTATCATTACTAACAACAGCTTAATACACTGTGATGGTTCGCCTCGTATATCATCATTACTTTCAAGAACTTTACACACTGTGATGGTCACCTGGTGTCGTGTTATCATTACTGAGATTATTTTAGTATACTATGATGGTTCACCTGGTGTCGTATCATTATTAATAACAACAACTTAATATACTGTGATGGTTCTTCAGTTGTCGTATCATCATTACTAACAACAACTTAATATACTGTGATGTTTCATTTGGTGTCGTATCATCATTACTCACAACAACTTAATATACTGTGATGGTTTACCTTGTGTCGTAACACCATTACTAACAAGAACTTAATATACTGTGATCGTTTACCTTGAGTCGTATCACCTATTTTAACAACAAATGAATACACTGTGATGGTGAACCTGGTTTCGAATCATCATTACTAACAACAAGTTAATACACTGATGGTTCACCTCGATTATCATCATTACTTTTAACAACTTTACATACTGTGATGGTTCACCTTGTGTCGTATCATCATTACTAACAAAAATTTAATATACTGTGATGTTTCACCTAGTTTCGTATAATCATTACTAACAACAACTTAATATACTGTGATGTTTACCTTGTGTGGTATCACCATTACTAACAAGAAATTAATGTACTGTTATGGTTCACCTGGTGTTATATCATCATTACTATCAACAACTAAATATACTCTGATGGTTCACCTGCTATCGTATCATCACTACCAACAACAACTTAATATACGGTGATGGTTTACCTGGTGTCGTATCATCATTACTTTCAACAACTCAAAAGACTGTGATGGTTCACCTGGTGTTATATCATCATTACTATCAACAACTAAATATACTCTGATGGTTCACCTGCTATCGTATCATCACTACCAACAACAACTTAATATACGGTGATGGTTTACCTGGTGTCGTACCATCATTACTTTCAACAACTCAAAAGACTGTGATGGTTCACCTGGTATCGTTTTAACATTACTAACAACAACTTAATTTGGTGTTGTGGTACAACTGGTGTCATATCATCATTACTAACAACATCTTAATATACTGTGATGGTTCACCTGGTGGCGTATCATCATTAATAACAAAAATTTAATAATCTTTGATTATTCACCTACTGTGGTATCATCATTACTAACAACATCTTAATATACTCTCATGATTCACCTTGTGTCGTATTATCATTACTCACAAAAACTTAATATATTGTGATGGTTCACCTTGTATCGAATCATCATTACTAAAAACAATTTAAAACACTGTAATGGTTCACCTTGTGTCGTATTATCATTACTAACAAAAATTAATATACTATGATTTTTCACCTCATGTCGTATCATCATTACTTTCAACAACTTAAAACACTGTGATGGTTCACCTTGTGTCGTATTATCATTACTCACAAAAACTTAATATATTGTGATGGTTCACCTTGTATCGAATCATCATTACTAAAAACAATTTAATACACTGTAATGGTTCACCTTGTGTCGTATTATCATTACCCACAAAGATTAATATACTATGATTTTTCACCTGATGTCGTATCATCATTACTTTCATAACTTAAAACACTGTGATGGTTCACCTTGTGTCGTATTATTATTACTAACAACAGCTTAATACACTGTGATGGTTCGCCTTGTGTCGTATTATCATTACTCACAAAAACTTTATATAATGTGATGGTTCACCTGGTGTCGAATCATCATTACTAAAAACAATTTAATACAATGTAATGGTTCACGTTGTGTCGTAATATCATTACAAACAAAAAATTAATATACTATGATTTTTCACCTGATGTCGTATCATCATTACTTTCAACAACTTAAAACACTGTAATGGTTTACCTGGTGTCATATAATCATTACTAACAACAGCTTAATACACTGTGATGGTTCGCTATGATATGATATTCACACAAGTAAGCACTGCCTCCAAGTTATATTAATAACCTTTGGAAGTGTGTGCAGCTGTTACATTCACGATGTCCTCATGATATGATGTCAGTTTTGAATATGTAATACAACGTTCTGCTCAGATATATGCAGAAATTAATCTATTTTAGCAATTGTATGGTTTAATCCTTGCAATAGTAATAACATTATGGATTATTTTGATCTATAAAACCTTGTAACCATTACTGTGATACACACTGAAAGTTCCTTGGAAATATATTTTCTACACTTTATTTACTCTTCATAATTTGTCATATCTCCTCTTTAAATCAAAAGTACAATTATTAGTTACACATTTTTAACACTTCCTGAGTTATGCAACTATTTTTGCTGGGACTGAAATAATTACAACTGAACATAAACCCTTATTGATGTAAGCTGTTTTTGGGTGAATCAAATTACCAGCTTATACACCACATTTTTTTCCTTTGCAAGTTATAATATGTTAGATGTTTTAATTATTCAAAATGACTAAATTTTATAATTTGAATATATTTTCAATACTTCAGGAATACCATTCTGCATATTTATTTTAATCTACATCACATATTCTATAAAATTGTTGTGATATTTATAATTTTCTATACTAAAAATTCAAGTCTTCAATAAATGTAGACTTACCTTTTAGATAAGGCCTGGAATAAGCCAGACGCGTTAAGACCCTGCACTCGTAAATTTCGACGGTGCGGGTTCGCTCCCGGTCCCGCTAAAATGCTCACCCTTCCGCGTGGGGCTGTTAATGTTTAGGTCAATCCACTATTCGTTGGTAAAAAGTAGCCCAAGAGTGATGGCAGGTGGTGGTGATGACTAGCTGTTCCTTCCCTCTAGTCTTACACTGCTAAATTAGGAAAGCTAGCAGCAGATAGCCTCATGTAGCTTTGTGCGAATTATGAAACAAACAAACAATCCTTTTACATCATAGATATTCTTAGTCATGCTGCCATCTTTTTATAAACCTTGTTTTCAAGCATGTCACGAGTTTCTGCCTCTTCTTGATTGTAAATTATTCATTAAAATTATTATGTAACAACCTCCATCAGTAATAAAGCAAGGTATTCTCATTTGCTTATGACTTCATCTGTTCAATTCCACAAGATATCACTGAGTTCTCTTTGAATTTGGAAGCATCAGGTTTTAATGAAGAGGTAAGATGGGAAGTGTGAATTTGGTAAGAACCTTTCAGAAATACATTTACAGTTTAGTGAATTACAACTTCCAATACAGTACATTATGTCATATCAAAAGACAGCGAGAATCTACATTAAATAGGTCGAAGAAACAGTTTGAGGGAAGGAAAGAAGCATCCTCCAAAGCCATCCAGAGGACACACCTGAAGACAAGTCAAATTTGGAAAACTGATGTGGGAGACTGAGCCAGGTATACATTTCACCCATATAAGAATGATGTGGGTACTTATGGAAAAACTGGAATGCAAAGGGCTATTATCTTCATTAGAAGAAAAAGTGAGGCATAAAACACATGGAGAGTCTGAAGAAACACAACACTTGAAACAATGCAATGGATGACCACAAAGACCTATTTTCAAATGCAAACCATTATGATTCACTCAATACAAGACATGGTAGGGATGATGAATATTTATTCTACCTTAACAACATATGTTGGTTTGTTTAGAATTATGGCGACTTTGATAACACTTTTACAGTTGACTAGATGCCCCCCATGGTTCTGTCAAGGCTATGTAAAATAAACTTTAAACAGATTTCAGAGATCCATAGTGTGAAATATCAACTTTGGAAGTACTGATGTGATTAATTACTGTAGTTTACAAAAAAGAGGTATTCGTGTAATCCACACCCTGCATACTGACAGATTTGATGATTTTTTGAAATGGAAATTTCTCTTAGAAAATATTACATTATAAAGAACATGGAGTTTACTAAACACAAGTTATAACTTTTTGATAATATATAATCATTTACATGTTACCACTTAGCAAAATAAAATTGACAAGAGGAATGAAAATTAAACAGACTCAAAAGGAAAAATATTTTAAAATATGCACTGCAAACTCAACACATACCTAGATAAAAATGCAGCACTTTAGAGATCTCAATCTTTCAAAACAGCAACTAATATAATTTATGTTCTCCTTGTAGCTGGCCAATCAACTAAGATGGCAATAATCCAGAAGAACATATTACTTTTGTGTCATTATCAATAAAAATTCACACTCAAGTTGATACCGGGTGAACTATCCCACGAAGCAGCAGATCTGTGATGACTATGTTAGGTACAGCAACACCTAGAAGTAAACTAGCCATTGCCCTAGTAAGAAGTTCTGAGACTGGAATCATAAAAATAACTCAGAATTTTATGTTTCATATTTATCAAGCTGAGACCTTTCCTTTATTTGTGCATGAACTTAAACAAATCTGGAGGTGGAAGATATTATAATGATAAAATCCTGATTTCATACAATTCATTTTATAACATTCATTTACTACATTGTATAATGGTCATTATGACCCTGAAAGAGGTAGTATCAATTGTAATGTCTGTAGGGGTGCATTCTGTTACCTGCTTTCAACACCCAGCACATCACATCTTTTTTTTACAGAGTTTTAAAAAACCATTATTAATAGAAAACCAATGGCCACAAAAGGTCTTACAGACAGGTCAAAGTAAGAAATTATTATAACTGAAACAACAGCTTTTCATACCAGCCTTATGGTGGCTGTTGAAACAGAACTTCATCTCAGTTTATGCATTATTGTAACAAAGGCAGTCATCTTTGTTCATTTAATTCCTCCAAAGAGAGCCCAGCACAGTCTTCGAGATGTACATATTAAATTAACTTAATCAAGTGTTCACTAACAGCAACAATGGGGGGAGGAATTAGGAACCCTCCATCAGCATGGCCACTTCCAAATTATCTTCACCACATTTACCCTCATTAAGGATAGTCATCTATTGAAAGCACTACTGTTTTTGCTCCTTTGAAAACATTATTCACGTTGTTTTAAGACTGGTCCAGTGAACCTGGATTAGTTAGAATGGAACAAGAAAGACACAGATTTTTGTGTTTGTATAATACACAAAATAGCAATGAGGTATATGGTACCTGTACACCACCTAATTCTACCTTCAACAAATCAAGACAGATTTAGAAAGTTATTTTCCTTCTTTCTCAGACAACATGTGGAGAGAAAAGAGTATTGTTTTTCACCTCTCTAGATCTCTCAGACCTATGGTGTCCAACATGGTCACCACTTGCCACATGCCAAACAGCTATTGACCTGTGGTGAACTGGTGCTTTACTTCTACCACCTATTTTTTATAATTCATTTTATTAATAAATAATTGAAAACATTACATGTATATTTTACCCATCATTAAAAACACAGTTAATTTTTTGCCTCAAGTGAAAATGTTATCACATTTTAAACAGTTTGGGTGACTATGAAATACAGTTCGACACTGGTGCATTAGACTAAAAGCACACCCACTCCTACAGCTTTTTGAAGAACCACAATTATTCCAATGTTCTGATTTCATTTCAGTTAAAAAACTCACTTTTAAGTAGTGTATGTAATAATTTAAATTTGTGTGTTGGACTAAGGATTCTTTTACAGTAGATGTTTGCCAATTTTTGGAGATAAATTCAAAAATAAATGACTAAAATCCATTTTGACCAAAATTCAATTGGTTTAAAATGCAGTTGACAAGCCAAACTATTTTTCTCTATTTTAAATAATTCATTTCACATTTTCTAACTTCTCTCTGACTGAAACTCTTTTTTCCTTGGCTTTATTTTTGGTTCACTTCCTACTCTGTAGCCTCTTATATGGTTGTTGACACTTTATATTTCTTACATTGAGGTATTCTAGAAATCTCTGTAGCCTTGATATCAATTACACAACTTACAATAACCATCTGCTTTCAACTTTCTTATTGTGAAACAAAACAGTCATGAAATATTGACTCACAAAATTAACACTACTTACATTAAACAGTGTATTTTATCTTACAACCCTGAACTTATATATTTTAGTCACTGCACTACTTGCCATTGGTTGAAAACACTAAAATAAAGTTTGTTGTAATGTAGTTTTTGAAGAGGAGGAAAAGAGAAAGTGGACTAGTTTGAACAATTATTGAATTTGAAAAGATAACTTAATTTTAGTGAAAACATTTGATCAAAAACTTTGAATTTTTTTGTATAAAAAAAACTTGTAATATTTACAGAAAGCTAGACAGATTTTGTGAAGATACACATCATTTTAAAAGTTACAGTGTGGAAACTGATGATTATGAACAAAGTCACACAGTGCGAGTCTGTAATGAAAGGGTTCATTTCTTTTGTTCCTATCCCCCTCTTACATGACATTTTAAGAAGAGAAATTTAGTTCCTCTATCCAGGAAGTATTTATTACACTGGTTATTGAACCTTATCCTTCCAAGAAGCCAACAGTTATTAACTACTCTTCACAGCAGTGAATATTCTGATTAGACTCCTTACTGAAAACCTGTATGCATCTGTTCAATGCACTTTGTTTCACTGTTACTTTGTGTTGCATCTTACCATTTGTACTTGAATGAAAAGGAAAAGAGAGAGTAAGATATTTGGTGTAGACCGAAGACAGTTTTGAGACGGCGGAGTTGTTTTATAGTACCCATAAAAAACAAAACAACAACATCCCATACCACTTTAAGCTTTGATGTTATGCTTATAATGCTAACAAACATCTAATCAGGGTCCTAGCAACATAAGAACTGGTAACTACAATTTTCTCTCCACATGTAAAATCAAGGTGATTTTCATCCAATCATATAAAGCATTTTGAATTGTATGTAATTATCACAACACAATAACAGTTTTAAACAAACGTGTTCTTTCATTTTATACTGAAAATAATCACTAAAAGTACTCTATTTCTTATCTCACAATAAGGCACAGAGTCTTCTAGAACAAAATTTCAGTCATCACAAGACATTTGATAGTTTGGTTTTTAATAGGAGCTCAATAACACAAACAATGGAGGTGGATGGGTGAACTAATGTACCTGTCTTTCTCTTATGCTCCAAAAGTGCTCTTTTTCCCCATGATAAAACATTGTCCATATTAGACCTTGCCTGCTGTGAGCTTGGAGAAAAATGTCAGCTTTAAAATAATTGACACAAATACACATATTAAATGTTGATATACAAAAACTGCTGTTCAATTTTACATTTTAAAATGGTTTGTAAGATTGACTGAAAAGAATAAGATATCTACATAGATCAACCATATGGAGTAGAGGAATATACAGCCTTCTGTAACCACTCCCTCACAAAATGTTTTGCATTAGATTGCTTAAAAAGTAAAACCCCATTTTGTGATCCCCTGCCTTTATAATGTCCTCCAGATGTACTGTAGGAGCTTCACTATGTATGTTTAGCTCACTTCAAGAAATTTAATGTTTGAAAAAAAAAAGGAATGAACAAATGTGTACGTGCTTTGGAGTGACCGACACCTCTACCCACACAGTTTCACCTCCACTGTTTATTGGTACTTTTCCTTCTGATGGACAAATCCTTCCTTCACAGGTTTCCTCACATTAATCTTGTTCAGCCTCACTGACATGACGACAAGGAGCTGGAAAGTTGAACTTGAAGGCCATTCACACAGTGAAAAAGGCTTAAAATCTTATAGTTTTGTAAAGAACAAAAATACAGTTTTGTTCACACTAAACCTTGTTCTGAACACAAAATCTCAATTTTGTCCCAATTTATTTTTAACATTTTAACTAATTCCTGGACAATCAAGATTCAAGTCATGTAAAATTGCATAGCTTTTATTTTCCAGTTAAATATAGAATTATAAGAAAGTTAACTGTTTTAAAAGTTTTACTGCTATTCATTTAATGTTACTATAAAACTTGAGAAAAAACAGAATATATTCAGTATAATCTTTAAAGTTCTTGAATGGAAAAACTTGAAGTAGGCAGCAAGCAATATGTAGACTAAATTACTAACTACAATACCCATACAGTAAGACAGTACAAACAATTCATGAGGTAAAAAACAACAAAAGCACAATGTGAAATTATTAAAAAGTAATAGAAAGAATAGCAAACAAAAACTTAATCACAGGCAACATTTAAAGAAAATATTAAGAAAGTGAGAACACCAGTACAGTATTATAAGCAAAACCCTGGAAACATTTCAAACAAATACAGTAGTATTCTTACTGTTTTGTAAGAAAATATTGAAACTCCCACAATCTTAGTAAACAGTATGATTTTGTAAAGTTCATTATAACACACTATTTCTTACATCTAGGATACTGCAATCACCTGTTTTGTTTTTTGTACTAAAGTTCAAATTCACTCCTCCACAACAACCAACAGTTAAACCACTCACAAGAAACAGAGTTCTAAGTATTAATATGGATAATACCCCATACCATTTTTAACAAATGACTTGAAGGTCACCATTTATCAAGCCTGCTCATTCTACATAAAAATATATGGCAAACCTATTTAGTAAAAACATAAAATTCTGGTTAAAACAATGCTAAACAGAAGTAAAACTAACTTAAACCTACACTTAAGAGCCTATTTATGTGTTAAAATTTTAATGTTCATTGTAACTTAAATAAGATGATTTGTTTAGGTCACTTCAAGTTTAAATATGTCATGTAAGATAATATTACTATAACTGTACATTTATGTGTGTCAAGTTATTGTTATAATATTGTTGTAAATATCTGCTGAACGTTTTACACACAATTTGTTTGTGTAGAGGTAAATGAAAATAAATAGATAACCAATATACAGTTGATTTTAAACTTTAAACTACATACATGTCTGTCTTGGAAATTTATTTTTAAAGTTATGCAGTCTGAACTACATAATCACATGCAAAATACTGTACACAGTTGTGTATGTAGTCATTACAAGTTATGAAAAGGTATGTACATGGTTATGTATACAGTAAATTTAGAATAACTACACATTGTGTATACAGTCAAATTAAAACAATTCACTTTGCACTCATCCATATATATTTCAAAACTGTGGAATATTACATACTGTTGGCTGCAACTAGGTAAGCTGCATACTAATCAAATCTACCCGAACGTACACTATAAACTATGCATCTCATAAAAATGATAACATCTTAGCTGACAGACTGTTATCAAATTTAATTTTCTACACGACAAAGAAAATGAATAGAAAATATAGTACAACTATTTTGCTGTTCCTGATTCAAATTTAGAAAAAGGTAAATAACTAATATATGACTCTTAATATTAGAACTACATTACTTAAGACAGATGTGCCGGTACAAATTTATAATGATTCTTGGATGTTTTCCATTGTTCTTTTCACCCGAGATTATTTCTCTCAGACACAAATTTATTCTTGCTTAACATGGGCAATATAGCTTACCTTCGTCACACTTTAATTTATAAAAATACAACTAAACCATGCTCCAAGTGTGTACAAGTTACACATGCACTGCTGCTAGATCTGTCCAGCTATCATATAAATCTGACCAGATCCATTCCCTCTCTTTAGTTGATCACTTATCAAATCAGATTACAAGTATTCAGAGAAGTAGCTTCTACATCTTACAACAATAAAGTTTCACATGTACAAGGAAGTGTAAAGTACAATACAACTATTTCATGAAACTATGGATATGACTCTTTGAATGTTAACCCATTCATAGATATCCCTCTTTGTATGACACATAGGCAAGAGTCTGATATATTTCAACTTATGATATGCTATGACTCGTCAATAACATCTTAGTGATCAGCCTTCATTATGCTCTAAATGCCATGTGTGATGTGTAGAAATTCACACACCTATATGTGGTGCATTAATACAAGAGTATTATGATGTTGAACAACCAAGTTACTGCTATTATGTACCCTTCTTTATTGTTGACATGATTTTGCTGGTATTTACCAAAACCAAGTTTTGTATGTCTGCAGCATTATTGCCCTTGCAAAAGATGCTATTAAAAAGCTTTCATGTCCAAAGCATAGCACTCTTTCATGCATGTTTTCCATAAACCATACAGTATATGAATATAGTGCTTTCACAATCCAATTAACAACAGTGCAATAGGATATATAATCTTTGAGTATTGCTTCTGGTGGCTTGAATGTTATTTATCATTTTATACTAGTAATTGTATTTTTTTCATTCTACACCTTCTTAACCCTATTACTATGTGTAGGGGTCAGGGGATGTTATCACATTTGTAGATTTCCATTCAAAATTTTATTGAACCATTATTTTATGAATATATGTGGTAGCATGTAATTCAAATGTAATAGTACACAATAATTAGTTAATTTAAAAATAAATATTAAAACGAATTCCTAAATATCAAATTTTGTTTGTCATGTACTATACTACATGCTTCTTTATTTAAATTATATTTCTGATGTCCAAAGGCAAAGTTTATACTTTTTCACAAATAGAAATTTAAATAAACAAATTTTGACAAGCTAGAATAAAAAAAAAAACCTCCTTTCTTATCTATTTTCTGAAATATTACCATATTTAGAAAATCAAAAAAGTTAATTCTGTCTATTTCTTTTGTTTTTGGAAATGATTGTCTACACATTCTTACTTACTATGAAATGTTTATAACCAATTGAAAGTTTAGAATTTTTACCAACATGGTATTTTAGGTTTTAAAAGAGTCTTCATGGGTAGATCAATTTTGTTGTTGTTGTAGACTCACAAGGAAAGGTGAGATGATGTTTAAAAATATTTTTAGACATAAATACATTTCAATTAATAAGAATTATTAATTACACTAGAAATCTGTGGTACTTAAATATAACCTATGATGTTCTTTATATCAGTATGTGTACACAAAACAAGAAAATATTTTAGATACTTCAGTTGTAATCATACACATCATTCTCAGCAGTTTTCAGTTTATTTCTGTGTGCTTGTGCATCATGATGATTCAATGATTTATTAAAAGAATCCAGTTTATGATGAACATTGTAATTGTGTCTGTTAAGGTTCATACAAATAGTGGTTTTCACTGTTTTAGTTACTGATGAAGTCATGATCAGAAAATTATTTTTGGTAGCAGTTTGGTCGTACATAAGTAGTTTAATATTTCACTGCATGTAGTAGGTCTGCAGCAGCCATTCCAGATGTATGATAAATTTTAATTGTGTTTTTCATAAATTGGTTTTGATTCATAGTTTTAACACGAAACATTTTTTAATCTTTTTGCTTATTTTATTTAGTATGTTACATTTTCTGTCTTTAAATGCAGTTTAAGTATCTATGTAACTCAGATGCAAGTTTTATATGAATACTGATCTTTTATTATTGGCAAACGTTATAAGCTGTATCTATTGTGCTGTAACACTTGTAGTTGTGTTTTTATTGTCATGTCATCCTGAAGCAAGGCTATTTTACATCATTACAATAATTAGTACTTCCTAACTGTGAAATTGACTGTAATACAGTGTACTAGGTTCAGAGTTAGAATTAACAGTGTGGAATATGTATCAAAGTTATTGATTTCATCTCTATCTACACATCTTCTTGTTCAATTCTCCATGAGCCTGTTGTAGTCCTAAGAAACCTATAAGACAGTAGTTGGATGGAGACTTAGTTTTAATGTTTGAGTAATGATTATTTTGGTGATTGCACAATGATATTAGGTGGGATTTCTCATTGTTCATGTTTGAAACAATTCTGTGCAAAACATTTAGGGATTTGTATTTTGCAGCTACTTATAACTGTGTGACAGGCATTACTCTACTTGAATACCACACATTAAGGTCAGTCTGAGGCTTAGTTTAATAAACTGAGTGCTAGCTCAGCCAGTGTGCTTTCTGAAGAGAATAAACCGTGATTACTTGAAAATTCTGATTAGTGACATGCATGAATGGATTAAGGAGATTCCAACTATCCCTATATCTACTATATAGCAAAACCACAGCCAAGTGAACTGGCTTGGAGAAATCAGCATAACCAGTCAAAAGTTCACAGTTCCTACTGCACAATTTCTCAGGCTTTGCAAAGTGTATTCAGAAGTAAACTTGTCTTTTTGTTGTTGTTGTTATAGGTTATGAAGAAAGGGTGACGTTCAAAAGCTTTTGTTTTTAGACCAGATACAGTTTACTTAATAAAAATGATTAATTACAATGGAATTTTATTGTATGGATAAAATAACTTATGATTTTGTGTTGTTTAAAAATAGTTACAAAAAAAAACATACTTAACACGCTCCTTTTAAAAGTTTGAAACTGAGGTGGTGAAAATACACATTCTGATACCACATGTCTACTGAATGGCATGATATCATGACATTCATTTCAATTTCTATGACTCAATGATGAAAGCTGGATAAGAAAAATTTACTTACTACAAAATTTTTCATTAAACATTTTCTTCAAAACAGTATTTTCAAATCAGGTGGTTAAGGCACTCAACTCGTAACCCGTGGATTAAGGGATTGAATCCTCGTCACAACAAACATGCTGGCCCTTTGAACTGTGGGGGTGTTAAATGTGATGGTCAATTCCACCATTCACTGGTAAAAGAGAAGCCCAAGAGTTGGTGGTGGGTGGTGATGACTAACTGACTTCCCTGAAGTCTCACATTACTAAATTAGGGAAGTCTAGCACAAATAGCCCTCGTAAAGTTTTGCTGGAAATTCAAAACAAATGAGTTTGGTTTTAAATTAGAAATTTTAATTTAAAAGTGAATATTGAAAAAAAAAAATCTAAATATCAGTTTTCGTGCATTTTATGATGTGCTCAAATTGGAGTTTGTGATGTCCAAATACCAAAACTATAGTTTCTTATGAGTTAGGAGCTCAAATTACTGATATTGAGAAGTTATAATATGGAAAATTGAATCTCCCATCTTTTCTGCTTGCTGCATTTACTGAATTAGTCTCAGTGCCCCTACCTACCTCTTTCCATTTTTGGAAGCACTTGCTTATGTACACTTACTTTTGAATACGACTCAAACAGAGCTAAGTTACCGATTTTATAAATTACAGTGCAATTCTGAGGTACTGATAGAGTAATTTATGAATTTTTGTTATTTTGAAATGTACACATGCTAAATCTAAAATATTATTTTGTTACTAGATCTCCATGTAAATATAGAAGTAAATACTCACATTAATCTTCTGTTAGAATCTATAAATTGAGCCAGATATGAAATCCACAGTTATTACACCATATATACAGAGATCGACATATGAGAGACTAAACCTTACAAGATATCAATGGTTATGAAAGAAAATAGTGCCATTATTCTCAGCTTTCAATCAGTTTGAAAACGTTCAAGTTGCTACATTCTAAATTACACAATAAACTTACATCAAAGGTGTTTGATATGTTAATAAATTGAATATAAACCTAAATATATTTTTCTGAAGGAAATCAGACTGGAGGACAAGTGTTCAACATAAAAATTAGAAATGATCCTTAGAAGACTGACAGTTTGTTTGTTTGTTTTGGAATTTCGTACATAGCTACTCGAGAGCTATCTGTGCTAGTTGTCCCTAATTTAGCAGTGTAAAACTAGAGCGAAGGCAGCTAGTCATCACCACCCACCGCCAACTCTTGGGCTACTCTTTTACCAATGAAAAGTGGGATTGACCGTTACATTATAACGCCCCCACGGCTTGGAGGGCGAGCATGTTTGGCGCGACTCAGGCGCGAACCCACGACCCTCAAATTACGAGGTGCATGCCTTAACGCGCTAGGCCATGTCAGGCCCAGAAGACTGACAGAACAGTTCAGAATGAAAATAAAACTGATTGTGTAGATGAAAAACTATTCCATGAATAAAAATAAATGACATTTTCATTTTCTCAACTCCTTATGGCACATAACATGAAAATATTTATTTTCATGAGAAAAATGAGAATTTTCTTAAAGAAACAATAATTCAGTTACAACTGTTTTCAGTTTAGTATCATACTTTTAGAAACATCAAAACAATAATTATTTATTTTGTATCGTGTAAAGTACTTTATCACTACTCGTGACAGGAATAAGTTTGCTTCTCAAATGCTCCCCGCTAGTACAGCGGTATGTCTTCGGATTTGCAATGCTAAAATAAGGGGCTCGATTCCTTTCGGTGGGCTCACCAGATAGCCCAATGTGGCTTTGCTATAAGAAAATACTAAAATACAACTACTTCTCAAATCTGGCCCGGCATGGCCAAGCGTGTTTAGACGTGCGACTTGTAATCTTAGGGTCGTGGGTTCGCATCCCCGTCGCGCTAAACATGCTCGCCCTTTCAGCTTTGGGGGCATTGTATGTGACGGTCAATCCTACTATTCGTTGGTAAAAGAGTAGTCCAAGAGTTGGTGGTGTGTGGTGATGACAAGTTGCCTTCCCTCTCATCTAACACTGTTAAATTAGGGACGTTTAGCACAAATAGCCCTCATATAGCTTTGTGCAAAATTAAAAAAAAGGTGACAATAAAACTTAAAAGCGTCATCTGCTGTTTTAAAATACAATCAACAAAATATATTATTTTTGATTTAAAAACACCGATAGAAGTTTAAATGCATTACATTTCATACTTTTCTGAAAGTTGAAGACTTGAAAAATAGCAATGGCTAGTGCATATAGCCGATGAGTAGCTTTGTGCGATATTAAAAAATCTTCCACTTGATATATTTTAGTGACATTAGAATCGTGTATATTTAACAGAAATAACTTGAAAGAAAAGATTTTGGCCTGAAAATTGGGGGGCAATAAAGGTTCCTAGATTTTATTATCATTATATCTAACATTTTTGTTTTTTTAAATCATTTTAGATCGCAGTAGATGTTGTTTTTTTGAATTAAGCACAAAGCTAAACAATGGGCTATCTGTGCACTGCCCACCACGGGTATCGAAATCCGGATTTTAGCGTGTAAGTCTGCAGACATACCACTGAGCCACTGGGGGGCTGATCGCAGTGGAAACAATCATTACCTAATTTAAAACAACGTTGGTTTGTTACAGTATCCAATAGAAACATCGCCAAAAGGAATTACATCAAAAGTGGAACTCACTTGTCGCTAAGGGACAAGTTTTATTTAAATAAATTTAGAAAAGAATCATGGCAGAGAATTTCCACAGAAAATTTATCAATATCTTCAGATTTGGAAAGAGAGTAAAGTAGGTTGTACTTAAAGCACCGTATCTCATTCTTTAAAAATATGTTTTCCAATTAACGTTTAGAGTTAGCTCTAATTTAATCTCAACTTTTATCTCAGAAATGATTTTCCACCTTTCTTAACAGTCAAAATATGAGGGTTCATGTATCGTACACCTGCTCTGAAAGTTTTTTGCCAGAGGCGAATGTCCTAGAAGGGGAGAAAGTTATACAAGTTATCATGCATAACAGCGAAATATCCCAGTAGATAAAAAAAATTAATATTTTTCTCAAAGTCCCAGAAAATGTGTATTAGAAGAGTTGAAAAGCAGAGGCTGCAGTAGCAACCGTGCATTACGCTTAGGTATATTCCAACTCGCTGGTAAAGGTGTGTGTTTTCATACAGCAAAGCCACATTGAGCTATCTGCTGAGCCCACCGAGGGGAATCGAACCGTTGATTTTAGTGTTGTAAATCCGTAGACATATCGCTGTACTAGCGAGGTGCACCGCTGGTAAATCATTAAACGTGTTAAGTTATCGTGATCTTTAAACTAGTTTATTCAAACTATTCTGTTTTAATGATTCATTATTAGAACTAAAAGTAATAAATTTAATTGTAAGGAGTCTCTTCTATTGAGCAACAAATTTGAGCTTCAGCAGACCACGATCATTTGTATTTGAAGAGTTTGGTTTGTTTTGAATTTCTCTGAAATTTACATGAGGGTTATCTGCGCAAGCCGTCTCCAATTTTGGAGCGTAAGACTAGAGGGATAACAGCCAGTCATTACCATCCAACGTCAACTCTCAGGCTTCTCTTTTACCAACCAATAGTGAGATTAATCGTCACATTATAACAAACCGACGAATGAAAGGGCGAACATGTTTGGTGTGACCGGGATTCGAATTCGTGACCCTCAGATAACGAGTCAAGCGCCTAAACTACCTGGTCATGTCAGGCCATCATTTGGAGGGAAGGAAAACAAAAAATATGGAAAAGTGGATGATAAACTTGAAGAGGCTATAGTTATAGGTGGTTCCTTGACAAGACGTGGGTAAATAGGAAGAAAAGAATCAGATTTTGGCACCTATAAAGAAGTTAGCAGAGATAAAGTTTTGTCATGGGCAACCCAGTATCACCAGTTCTAGCCAATATTTTTATGACACAAATTGAAACACAAGCAATTAATACAGCATTACATCCACCACTATACTGGTACAGATATGTAGATGTTGTTGTTTTGAATTAAGCACAAAGCTACACAATGGGCTATCTGTGCTCTGCCCACCACGGGTATCGAAACCCGGATTTTGCGTGTAAGTCCGAAGACATACCGCTGAGCCACTGGGGGGCAATATGTAGATGACTCGGTTGCGGGATTCAAATCTACAGAACACATACTTAATTTTTTCAATCACATTAACTCTATACATCCCAACATTAACTTCACAGGAAGAAAGCAATCAAATATCATTTCTTGACCTCAAAATTATAAGAACCGACACACAGTTCAAAACAGAAATCCACCGAAAAATCACCCGTACTGGACTATACATTCCTTGGGACTCAGCACATGAAACAAACAAAAACTCAACATACTAAGAAACCAGATAAACACAGCCATAAACTATGCTCACCAGATAAAATTAACGATGAATTAGATAAAAAAACAATACTTCATCAACATCAACAAGTTTCCTCCACAAACCGTAGAAAACATTATACGCACACACCTAGACGGAAAGCAAAATCAACCAACAAAAGTAAATATATCTCACGAAGCCATATACTGCTGTATACCATATATTCCTGACATCAGCAAACAAATAACCAACATTTGGCAAAAACTAGTAACAAAACAACATTCCAGTTAATACTAAATTTTCAAAAACCAGGCACAAAACCAAGGTCTATACTATGTAAGAACTACACTGACAAACACCACACCAACATTATTTATAAAATACAATGTGATAACTGCCACGACTTCTATATTGGAGAAACAAGTAGAAAAATGGAAACCAGATTCAAAGAACATAAAAAGTCACCTTCACACGTTTTCGAACACTGCAAGTCAAATGGACACAACATAACCATAGAAAACACTAAAATACTAAATAAAGAAACAAACATAAACAAACGAAAAAAAAGAAGCCTTACTTATACAACAACTTAAACCCAAATAAACCAATATAAAGGAACGCCATTATACCTATATTAATATTATAGATAAAATTATAAATTCAAACAAATCAGAAGAAGAGGTAGAGGTTGAAGATTTAGATTACAGTTTCAGTCCTGATGGGTCGCCAAGGAGGCTTTACCAAGTTCCCTGTTATCTTTGCCTTTGGGGCAGTAGGGACTACTCAGAGCATTACAACAAGAAGCACTGGCCTCCACGGACCGAGTTCTCTGTGGGGAGGAACAATGTCAAGTGTGAGCTACTAATTTTCCTTGATAGCCAAAAAAAATAGAAAAAAAAGAATTTGATTAATATCAAAAATACTGGATTAAAACTAATCTTAAACTGAATGTAAGGAAAAGGTCTAATACGATGTGCCTATCAGTGATGTCGAGAAACCCACTTGTTGAGAATTTTATATGCAAAAACGGCTCGTTTGGGTTCACAAAATATTTCAAATAGAAGAGCGAACAACGTTTCGACCTTCTTCGGTCATCGCCAGGTTTACAAAGAAAGAGGTAACTGACCGGAAGCTGACCACAGGTTTGGAAGGGGTTGTGTAACTGAGAGTCGCAATGCAGAGGGCGGGGTTAGATGTTTGAATGTATAATTTTACCTATAATATTAATATAGGTATAATGGCGTTCCTTTATATTGGTTTATTTTGGGTTTAAGCTGTTGTATAAGTAAGGCTTCTTTAATTTTGCGTTTGTTTATGTTTGTTTCTTTATTTAGTATTTTAGTGTTTTCTATGGTTATGTTGTGTCCATTGAACTTGCAGTGTTCGAAAACGTGTGAAGGTGACTTTTTATGTTCTTTGAATCTGGTTTCCATTTTTCTACTTGTTTCTCCAGTATAGAAGTCGTGGCAGTTATCACATTGTATTTTATAAATAATGTTGGTGTGGTGTTTGTCAGTGTAGTTCTTACATAGTATAGACCTTAGTTTCGTGCCTGGTTTTTGAATAAATTTAGTATTAACTGGAATGTTGTATTTTGTTACTAGTTTTTGCCAAATGTTGGTTATTTGTTTGCTGATGTCAGGAATATATGGTATACAGCAGTATATGGCTTCGTGAGATATATTTACTTTTGTTTTGATTTTGCTTTCCGTCTAGGTGTGTGCGTATAATGTTTTCTACGGTTTGTGGAGGAAACTTATTGATGTTGATGAAGTATTGTTTTATTTTGTCTACTTCATCGTTAATTTTATCTGGTGAGCATAGTTTTATGGCTGTGTTTATCTGGTTTCTTAGCATGTTGAGTTTTTGTTTTGTTTCATGTGCTGAGTCCCAAGGAATGTATAGTCCAGTATGGGTGATTTTTCGGTGGATTTCTGTTTCGAACTGTGTGTCATCAATGTCTGAAATGCGTTAAACATTTTTGAGGAATGTGAAAATACGAAAGGTTTGACTGTAAATATGAAAGGTTTGGCTGTTTAAGTGAAAGTAAAAGATAATAAAGCAACACATAATCCACTGATATTTCGTGTGATTTTAAAGCTACATCATGTTAATCAGTAAATTACAAATCGGAGATTTGTGTAAACATGTACCATGTACTTATCTTTAGCATTGCTCACAAGAGTTTGTTACACCTCTACAAAGTAACAAGTTCAGGTAAGTACGTCTTTCCTTATATTGATTTACACCTCTGAATCGATTTACGTTTACGAGTGCCATCTGTTGCAAAGCTTATAAACTATTTAAAATAGTAAAAACTCCAATATCAGCATTAACCTGTTGATTGCCAAGTATTTCAGCTGCTAGAATGCAACTTGTTTTGTAACTTTTTTTCCTGATGCCATTTTGGATCGAAAGTGAAACAATTTTTAAGTAGGTCAAATGCATGTATGGTGCAGAAATCTTGCGTTGAAGTTAGGTATTATCGAGAACGAATTAACTCGTCCGTGGCACTGTGTTACCGATCTACTTGTACGAGTTATCTCATATACGGCACTGAACAGGTTAATTCTTTAACCATTGTGAATACGTTTTCCATTTACTCACAGTCGTATGAACAGTATTTTATTAATGCTTGAAGTTTGCATTTTAATTTACTGGCATATAGTTAAACATTTTAGGCCTAAATAATATTACTGTTTCTTTATGTTA
>MU034105.1:68602-94845 GCA_011833715.1 Carcinoscorpius rotundicauda | reverse complement strand
GTGCAAGTAGTAATGGAAATGACCCTAGCAACAAGGTGTAAGTAGTGGGAGAAATGTCCCTAGCAACGTGGTGTAAGTAGTGGGGAAATGCCTTTAGCAAAGGGGTGTTTTTAGTGGGGGAAATGACCCTAGAAACGGGGTGTAATTAGTAAGGGAAATGTTTCTAGGAACGGGGTGTTAGTAGTGGGGAAATATCCCTAGGAACGGGGTGTAAGTAATGTGGGTAATATCCCTAGCAACGGGGTGTAAGTAGTGGATGAAATATTCCAAGAAAGGTGGTGTAAATAGTAAAGGAAATGCTTATAGCAGCAAAGGTAAGTAGTTGGGGAAATACCCCTACCTACAGTGTGTAAGTGGTAAAAAAATGTACCTACAAAGGAAAGGTATGCAGTGGGAGAAATATCCGTAGCAACGGGAGGTATGCAGTGGGGAAAATGTCCCTAGCAACGGGAAGTATGCAGTGGGAGAAATAAGTGTAGCAACGGGGTGTAAGTAGTGTGGGAAATGTCCTTTGCAACGAGGTGTAAGTAGTGTGGGAAATGTAATGACCCTAGCAACGGGGTGAAAACAGTAAAAAATGTCCCTATCAATGGGACGTAAGTAGTGTCGGATATGTCCCTAGCAACGGGGATTAAGTAGTATCAGAAACGTCCCTAGCAACTACGTGAAAGTAGTGGGGGAAATTTTTCTAGCAACGGGGTGAAAGTAGTGGGGGAAATACCCCTAGCAACTGGGTGTAAGTAGTGGGGGAAATGTCACTTGCAACAGGATGTGAGAAGTGTGGGAAATGTTCCTAGCAACGGGATGTAAGTAGTGGGAAAAATGTCCCTAGCAACGAGATAAGTAGTGGGGAAAATGACCGTGTCAACGGGATGTACGTTGTAAGGGAAATGTTTCTCGGCAACGGGGTGTAAGTAATGGGGGAAATGTCCTAAGCCACGAATTGTAAGTAATGTGGGAAATGTCCCTAACAACGGGGTTTAAGTAGTGGAGGAAATGTCTCTTGCTGCCAGATGTGAGAAGAAGGAAATGTCCCCAGCAAAAGATGTATGCAGTGAAAGAAATGTCCCTAGCAACGGGATGTAAGAAATAGGGGAAATGTCTCTAGGAGCGAGAGGTATACAGTGGGGGAAATGTTACCTCGCAAGAATGTGTAAGTAGTGGGAGATATGTCTCTAGAAACGGGTTGTAAGTAGTGGGAGAAATGCCCATAGCAACGGGAGGTATGCAGTGTGGAAAATGACCCAAAAAAGGGGAGTAAGTAGTGTGGGAAAGGTCCCTTGCAATGGATGTAAATAGTGGGGGAAATGTCCCGAAAAACGGGGAGTAGGTAGTGAGAAAAATGTCCTTAGCAACCTGATGTAAGTAGTGGGGGAAATGTTTTTAACAACGGGGTGTTAGTAGTCGGTGAAATGTCCCTAAACACGGGGTGTAAGCAGTAGTGGAAATATCCCTAACAACTGGGTGTAAGTAGTGGGGAAAATGTCCTTAGCAATTACGTGAAGTAGTGGGGTAAATGTTTCTAGCAACGGAATGCAAGTAGTGTGGGAAATGTCCCTTCCAACAGGATGTAACAAGTGTAGGAAATGTCCCTAGCAACGGAATGTAAGTAGTTAGGAAAATGTCCCTAAGAATAGGATGTAAGTAGTGGGGGAGATGTCCCTAGCAACGGGATTTTAGTAGTGGGGGAAATGTTGTTAGCAACGGGATGTATGGAGTGGAAGAAATGACCCTAGCAACGGGAGGTATGCAGTGGATGAAATGTCCGTTTAAACGGGAAATATGCAGTTGTGGAAATATCCCTAGCAACAGGGTGTAAATAGTGGAAGAATTTTTCCTAGAATTCGAGTGAAAATAATGGGGGAAATGCCCCTAGCAACGGGGTGTAAGTAGTTGTGGAAATGCTTCGAACAACGTGATGTAAGAAGTGGGGGAAATTACCCTATGAACGTGGTGTAAGTAGTGGGTAACATGTCCAGAGGAAAATGGTGTATGAAGCGGGGGAAATGATCCTTGCAACGTTGTGTAAGTAGAAGGGAAAATGTTTCTAGAAACGGCATGTAAGTAGTGGAGAAACCTCCTAACAACGGGAAATATGCAGTGGAAAAAATGTCTTTAGTAAAGAGATGTAAGTAGTTGGGTAATTTCCATAGCAACGGGAGGTATGCAGTGAGAGAAATGTCTTTAGCAACGGGAGCTATGTAGTTGGGGAAATGTTCCTTGCAACGTGATGTAAAGAGTAGGGGAAATGTCCCTAGCAACGGTGTGAATGTAGTAAGTGAAATGTCCCTAAGAACGGGGTGTAAGTAGTGGGAAAATGCCTCTATCAACGGGGTGTAAATAGTGGGGGAAATATCAAAGCAACGGGGTTTAAATAGTGGGGGAAATGTCCCTAGAAACGGGATGTAAGTAGTGGGGAATATATCCCTAGTAATGGGAGTTATACAGTGGGGAGAATTTTTTTAGCAACGGGGTGTAAGTTGTAAGATAATTGTTCCTAGCAAGGGGATGAAAGTAATGGGTGAAATGCCCCTAGCAACGGAAAGTAAGTAGATGGGGAAATTCCCTAGGAACGGGAAGTATGCCGTGGAAAAAATGTCTCTAGCAAAGGATTGTAAGTAGTGGGAGAAATGTCCCTATCAGCGAGGTGTAAGTAGTGGTAGAAATGTCTATAATAACCGGAGGTATGCAGTTCAAGAAATGTCCCGAGCAGCAGGAAGTATGCAGCTGGGGAAATGGCCCTAGCAACGTGGTGTAAGTAGTTGGGGAAATGGCCATAACAACAGAGTGTAAGTAATGGAGAAATGTCCCTAGCAACAAAGTGTAAGTAGTGAGGAAATGTCCCTAGCAATGAAGTGTAAGTAGTGGATGAAATTTCCCAAGCAACGAAGTGTAAGGACTAGGGAAAATATTTCTAGCAACAGGGTGAAAGTAATGGTGGAAATACCACTAGCAACTGGTGTAAGTAGTGGGGGATATGTCGTTAGCAATGGGGTGCGAGTAATGTGGGAAATATCCCTAACAGCGAGGTTTAAGCAGTGTGAGAAATGTACCCTGCAACAGGATGTAAGAAGTGTGGTAAACGTCCCTAGCACAAGGTTGTAAGTAGTGGGAGAAATGTCCCTAGCTACGGTATGTAAGTACTGGGGTAAATGTAACTAGCAACGGGATGTTAGTAGTGAAAGAAATGTCCCTGGAAACGGGATGTATGCAGTGAAACAAATGTTCCTAGCAACGGGAGGTATGAAGTGGAATAAATGTCCCTTTCAACAGGAGGTATGCGGTTTGTGAAATATCCCTAGAATAGGGTGTAAGCATTTAAAAAAATGTCCCTAGCAACGTGGTGCAAGTAGAAGGGGAAATGCGACTATTAACGGAGTGGAAGTAGTGGGGGAAATGACATAGCAACGGGAAATATGCAGTGGATTAAATGTCTCAAGCAACGAAGTGTAAGTTGTGTAAGAAATGTCCCTAACAACCGGGTGTACGTAGTGTGGGAAATGTCACTAGCAACGATATGTTTGCAGTGAGAGAAATGTCTTTAGCAACGGGGATTAAGTAGTGTGGGAAATGTCCCTAGTAACGGGTTGTAAGTGGAGGGAAAAATGTCTCTAGTTGCTGGATGTGATTAGGATTTAAAGTCCCGAGAAAAAGATGTATGCAGTGGAAGAAATTTCCCTAGCAACAGGACGTAAGTAGTGGTGGCAATGTCCCTAGCAACGGAATGTAAGTAGTGGGGTAAATGTCCTTAGCAAGTGGGTGTAAGTAGTGAGGGAAATGTACCTAGCAACAGGGTGTAAGTAGTGTGGGAAATGTCCTTTGCAATGGATGTAAGTAGCGGGGGAAATGTCCCGAGAAACGAGGAGTAAGTACTGAGAAAAATGTCCTTAGCAACCTGATGTAAGTAGTGGGGGAAATGTTTCTAACAACGGGCTGTTAATAGTGGGTGAAATGTCCCTAGACACGGGGTGTAAGCAGTGGTGGAAATGACCCTAGCAACTGGGTGTAAGTTGTGGGGGAAATGTCCTTAGCAACGACGTCTAAGTAGTGGGAGAAATGTTTCCAGCAATGGAGTGAAAGTGGTGGGGAAATACCCCTAGCAACTGGGTGTAAGTAATGGGGGATATGTCGTTACCAACGGAATGCAAGTAGTGTGGGAAATGTCCCAAGCAACGGGATGTAAATAGTGGGGAAATGCTTCTAGAAACGTGGTGTAAATAGTTTCGGAAATGTCTTCAGCAACAGGGTGTAAGTAGTGGAAGAATGCTTCTAGCAACTGGTTGTAAGTAGTGGAAGAAAGGCGACTAACAACGGTGAGTAAGTAGTGGGATAATTGCTCTTAGAAACGGGGTGAAAGAAATGGGAGAAATGCCTTTAAGAACGTAATGTAAGTAGTTGGTGAAATTCTCTTGCAACGGGATGTATGCAGTGGAAGAAATGTTTCTAGCAAAGGGATGTAAGTAGTAAGGGAATTTCCATAGCAAAGGGAGGTATGCAGTGAAAGAAATGTTTTTAGCAACGGGAGGTATGTAGTTGGGGAAATGTCCCTGCAACGTGGTGTAAAGAGTAGGGGAAATGTCCCTAGCAACGGTGTGTAAGTACTGAGTGAAATGTCCCTCGAAACGGGGGGAAGTAGTGAGGAAATGCCCCTATCAACTGGCTGTAAATAGTGGGTTAAATATCCTTAGCAACAGGGTGTAAGCAGTGGGGGAAATGTCCCTAGCAGCAAGGTGTAAGCATTGGTGAAAATTTCCCTTGCAACTGGGTGTAAGTAGTGGGGGAAATGTCAAAGCAACGGGGTTTAAATAGTAAGGGAAATGTCCCTAGAAACGGGATGTAAGTAGAGGGTAATATGTCCCTAGCAACGGGAGTTATACAGTGGGGGAAATTTCTTTAGCAACAAGGTGTAAGTAGTGGGAGAATTGCTCCTAGCAACGGGATGAAAGTAATGGGTGAAATGCCCCTAGCAACGGAAAGTAAGTAGATGGGGAAATTCCCTAGCAACGGGAAGTGTGCCGTCGAAGAAACGTCTCTAGCAAAGGAATGTAAGCAGTTGGGCAAATGTCCCTAGCCGAAGGGGTGTAAGCAGTGGGGGAAATGCCCCTAACAACTGGGTGTATGTAGTGGGGAAAATGTCCTTAGCAACGACGTGTAAGTAGTGGGGGAAATGTTTCTAGCAACAGGATGTAAGTACTGGGAAAATGTCCCTACGAACAGGATGTCAGTAGTTGGGGAAATGTCCCCAGCAACAGTATGTTGTTAGCAACGGGATGTATGCAGTGGAAGAAATGATCCTAGCATCGGGAGGTATGCAGTGGATGAAATGTCCCTTTTAACGGAAAATATGCAGTTTAGGAAATATCACAAGCAACAGGGTGTAAGCATTAGGGAAAATGTTTATAGTAGCGAAGTGTAAGCAGTGGTAGAAATGTCCCTAGGAACGGGGTGTAAGAAGTGAGGGAAATGCCCTTAGCAACGGAGTGTAAATAGTGGGGAAATTTTATAGAAACACGGTGTAAGTAGTGGGGGAAATGTCCCTATGAACAGGGTGTTAGCAGTGATGGAAATGTCTCTAGCGGCGAGGTGTAAGCAGTGGTGGAAAGTCCCTAGCAACGAAGTGTATGTAGTTTGGGAAATGATCCTAGGAACGGGGTGTAAGTAGTTGGGAAAACGTTTCTAGCAACAGAATGTAAGTAGTGGGGCAAATACCCCTAGAAACTGGGTGTAATTCGTGGTGCAGATGTCGTTAATAACGGGGTGCAAGTAGCGTAAGAAATGTACCGAGCAACGATTTGTAAGTAGTAAGAAAAATATCCCTAGGGAAGGAATGTAAGTAGTGGAAGAAATGTCCCTAACAATGGAATGTTAGTATTAAGGGAAATTTGTCTTTAGAAACGGGAGATATCCAGTGAAAGAAATGTCTGAAGCAACGGGAGATATGCAGTTGGGGAAATGTCCCTAGCAATGGGGTGTCAGTAGTAAGGAAATGCCCTTAGCAATGGGGTGTTAGTAGTGTGGAAAATTCACCTAGGAACAGGGCGTAAGCAGTGAGGAAAATGTCTCTAGCAACGGGGTGTAAGCAGTGGTGGAAATGTCCCTCTCAACGGGGTGTAAGTAGTTGGGGAAATGTTACTAGCAACGTGATGTAAGTAGAAAGGGATTTGTCTCGGGCAACGGGAGGTATGCTGTGGGGTAAATGTCTCTAACAACGGGTTGTAAGTTGTGTAGGAAATGTCCCTAGAAACCGGGTGAAAGTAGTGTGGGAAATGTCCCTAGCAACGGGGTGTAAGTTGTGTGGGAAATGTCCATTGAAACGAGGTGTAAGTATTATCGGAAATTTACCGAGCAACAGAATGAGGTAGTGTAGCATATGTCGCTAGCAACGGTATGTATACAGTGAAAAAATGTCCCTAGCAACGGGGTGAAAGCAGTGGGGAAAATGCCCCTTGCAACGAAGTGTAAGTAGTGGGAAAAATGTCTCTAGCAACGTTATGTATTTGGGGGAAATGTCCTTAGCAATGGGAGGTATGCAGTATGCGAAATGTACCTAGAAACAGGGTGTAAGTAGTTGGAGACATGGTCTTAGCAATGGGGTGAAAGTAATGAGGGAAATGCCCCTAGCAACGTGGTGTAAATAGTGTGGGAAATGTCCCCAGCAAAGGGGTTTAAGTAGTTGGAGAAATACTCATTGCAACAGGGTGAAAGTACTGGAGGAAATGACCCAACAACGGGGTGTAATTAGTGGGGGAAATGTCTTTAGCAACGGGGTGTACGTTTTTGGAAAAATTACCCAAGCAACGGGGGGAAAGAAGTTGCGGAAATGTCCCTAGCTACAAGGTGTAAGTGGTGGGGGAAATGTACCTAGCAAAGGAATGTAAGTAGTGAGGAAATGTCCTTTGCGACGTGATATATGCAGTGAAAAAAATGTCCCTAGCAAAGGCGTTTAAGTAATGTGGGAAATGTCTCTAGCAGGGGGTCTAAGATATCGTGGAAATGTCCCTAGTTACATTGTGTATGTAGTTGGAGAATTGTCCCTATCAACGGGGTGTAAGAAGTGGGGGAAATGTCTTGAGCAACGTAGTGTAAGCAGTGTAAGAAATGTCACTAGCAACCGGGTGTAAGAATTGTCGGAAATGTCCCTAGCAATGTTGTGTAAGTAGTGTGGCAAATTTCCCGAGCAACTGGAGGTATGCAGTGGGAGAAATGTCCCAAGCAACGGGTTGTTAGTAGTGTGGGAAAATGTCCCTAGCAACGTGTAGTAAGCAGTGGGGGAAATGTTCCTAGTAATGAAGTGTTAGTAAGGTCTAAAATGTCCCTAGCGAAGGGGAGTAAGTAGAGGGGAAATGTCCCTAGTAAAGGGAATTGGGTAGTATGAGAAATGTTTCTAGGAACGGGAGGAATGCAGTGTTAGAAATTTTACCTAGCAACGATGTGAAAGTAGTGGGTGAAATATTCCAAGCAACGTAGTGTAGGTAGTCGGGGAAATATTCCTAAAACGGGAGGTATGCAGTTGGAGAAATGTCCCTGGCAACGTGGTGCAAAGTAGTAATGGAAATTACCCTAGCAACAAGGTGTAAGTAGTGGGAGAAATGTCCCTAGCAACTGGGTTTAAGTAGTGGGGAAATGCCTTTAGCAAAGTGGTGTTTTTAGTGAGGGAAATGACCCTAGAAACGGGGTGTAATTAGTAAGGGAAATGTTTCAAGCCACGGGGTGTTAGTAGTAAGGAAAATGTCCCTAGCAACGGGGTGTAAGTAGTGGATGAAATATCCCTAGAAAGGTGGTGTAAATAGTAAAGGAAATGCTTATAGCAGCAAAGGTAAGTAGTTGGGAAAATGCCCCTAGCTACAGTGTGTAAGTGGTAAAAAAATGTACCTAGAAAGGAAACGTATGCAGTGGGAGAAATGTCCGTAGCAACGGGAGGTATGCAGTGGGAGAAATAACTGTAGCAACGGGGTGTAAGTAGTGTGGGAAATGTAATGTTTCTAGCAACGGGGTGAAAACAGTAAAGAAAATGTCCCTATCAACGGGATGTAAGTAGTGTCGGATATCTCCCTAGCAACGGGGATTAAGTAGTATCAGAAACGTCCCAAGCAACTACGTGTAAGTAGTGGGGATAATTTTTCTAGCAACGGGGTGAAAGTAGTGGAGGAAATACCCCTAGCAACTGGGTGTAAGTAATGGGGGAAATGCCCCTTGCAACAGGATGTGAGAAGTGTGGGAAATGTTCCTAGCAACGGGATGTATGTAGTGGGAAAAATGTCCCTAGCAACGAGATAAGTAGTGGGGAAAATGACCGTGTCAACGGGATGTAAGTAATGGGGGAAATGTCCTAAGCCACGAATTGTAAGTAATGTGAGAAATGTCCCTAACAACGGGGTTTAAGTAGTGGAGGAAATATCCCTAGCAACGGGGTGTAAGTAGAGGGGGAAATGTCTCTTGCTGCCGGATGTAAGAAGAAAGAAATGTCCCTAGCAAAAGATGTATGCAGTGGAAGAAATGCTCCTAGCAACGGGTTTAAATAATAGGGGAAATATCTCTAGGAACGAGAGGTATGCAGTGGGGGAAATGTTACCCCGCAAGAATGTGTAGGTAGTGGGGGAAATGCCCATAGAAACGGGAGGTATGCAGTGGGGAAAATGACCCAAAAAAGGGGAGTAAGTTGTGTGGGAAAGGTCACTTGCAATGGATGTAAGTAGTGGGGGAAATGTCCCAAAAAGCGGGGAGTAGGTAGTGAGAAAAATGTCCTTAGCAACCTCATGTAAGTAGTGGGGGGAAATATCCTTAGCAATGACGTGTAAGTAGTGTGGTAAATGTTTCTAGCAACAGAATGCAAGTAGTGTGGGAAATGTCCCTTCCAACGGGATGTAACAAGTGTGGGAAATGTCCCTAGCAACGGAATGTAAGTAGTTGGGAAAATGTCCCTAAGAATAGGATGTAAGTAGTGGGGGAAATGTATCTAGCAACGGGATTTTAGTAGTGGGGTAAATGTTGTTAGCAACGGGATGTATGCAGTGGAAGAAATGACCCTAGCAACGGGAGGTATGCAGTGGATGAAATTTCCCTTTAAACGGGAAATATGCAGTTGTGGAAATATCCCTAGCAAAGGGGTGTAAGTAGTTATGGAAATGCTTCGAACAACGGGTTGTAAGAAGTGGGAGAAATTACCCTATAAACGTGGTGTAAGTTGTGTGGGAAATGTCCCTAGCAACCGATGAGTAGGTAGTGTGAGAAATGTCCCTAGCAACGGGATGTAAGTAGTGGGTAACATGTCCAGAGGAAAATGGTGTATGAAGTGAGGGAAATGATCCTTGCAACGTGGTATAAGTAAAAGGGAAAATGTTTCTAGAAACGGCAAGTAAGTAGTGGGTGAACCTCCTAGCAACGGAAAATATGCAGTGGAAAAAATGTCTTTAGTAAAGAGATGTAAGTAGTGGGGTAATTTCCATAGCAACGGGAGGTATGCAGTGAAAGAAATGTCTTTAGCAACTGGAGCTATGTAGTTGGGATAATGTTCCTTGCAACGTGGTGTAAAGAGTAGGGGAAATGTCCATAGCAACGGTGTGAATGTAGTGAGTGAAATGTTCCTAACAACGGGGTGTAAGTAGTGGGAAAATGCCTCTATCAACGGGGTGTAAATAGTGGGGGAAATATCCCTAGCAGCGAGGTGAAAGCAGTGGTGGAAATGTCCTTTTAAATTGGGTAAAAGTGGTGAAGGAAATATGAAAGCAACGGGGTTTAAATAGTGGGGGAAATGTCCCTAGTAATGGGAGTTATACAGTGGGGAGAAATTTTTTTAGCAACGGGCTGTAAGTAGTAAGATAATTGTTCCTAGCAACGGGATGAAAGTAATGAGTGAAATGCCCATAGCAACGGAAAGTAAGTAGATGGGGAAATTCCCTAGCAACGGGAAGTATGCCGTGGAAGAAATGTCTCTAGCAAAGGAATGTAAGTAGTGGGAGAAATGTCTATAAGAACCGGAGGTATGCAGTTCAAGAAATGTCCCGAGCAGCAGGAAGTATGCAGTTGGGGAAATGTCACTAGCAACGTGGTGTATATAGTTGGGGAAATGGCCATAACAACAGAGTGTAGGTAATGGGAAAATGTCCCTAGCAACGTTGTGTAAGTAGTGGGGAAATGGCCATAACAACAAGAGAAATGTCCCTAGCAACAAAGTGTAAGTAGTGAGGAAATGTCCCTATCAAGTAAGTGTAAGTAGTGGATGAAATTTCCCAAGCAACGAAGTGTAAGGACTAGGGAAAATATTTCTAGCAACAGGGTGAAAGTAATGGTGGAAATACCACTAGCAACTGGTGTAAGTAGTGGGGGATATGTCGTTAGCAACGGAATGTAAGTAGTTGGGAAAATGTCCCTAAGAATAGGATGTAAGTAGTGTGGTAAACGTCCCTAGCAACGGGTTGTAAGTAGTGGGAGATATGTCCCTAGCAACGGTATGTAAGTATTGGGGTAAATGTAACTAGCAACGGGATGTTAGTAGTGAAAGAAATGTCCCTGGAAACGGGATGTATGCAGTAAAACAAATGTTCCTAGCAACGGGAGGTATGAAGTGGAATAAATGTCCCTTTTAACAGGAGGTATGCAGTTTGGGAAATATCCCTAGAATAGGGTGTAAGCATTTAGGAAAATGTCCCTAGCAACGTATTGCAAGTAGTAAGGGAAATGTGACTATCAACGGGATGGAAGTAGTGGAAGAAATGACCTAGCAACGGGAAATATGCAGTGTATTAAATGTCTCAAGCAACGAAGTGTAAGTTGTGTAACAACCGGGTGTACGTAGTGTGGGAAATGTCTTTAGCAACGGGATTTAAGTAGTGGGGGAAATGTCCATAGCAACGGGAATTTACTAGTGGGGGAAATGTCACTAGCAACGGGATGTTACTAGTGGGGAAAACGTCTCTAGCAACGATATGTTTGCAGTGAAAAAAATGTCTTTAGCAACGGGGATTAAGTAGTGTGGGAAATGTCCCTAGTTATGGGGTGTGAGCAGTAGGGGATATGTCCCTAGCAAAGGGATGTAAGTAGTGGGTTAAATGTTCCTAGCAAGTTGGTGAAAGTAGTGGGGAAATGCTCTTAGCAACGGGGTGTAAGTAGTGGGTGAAATGTCCCTATCAACGGGGTGTAAGTAGTGGAGAAATGCCCCTATCAACGGAGTGTAAGTAGTGGTGGAAATGTCCCTAGCAACAGGGTGTAAGCAGTGAGAAAATGTCCTTAAAAGCGAGGTGTAAGCAGTGGTGGAAATGTCCCTAGCAACGGGGTGTAAGTAGTGGGGGAAATGTCCCTAGAACAGGGTGTAAGTCGTCGGGGAAATGTCCCTAGTAACGGGTTATAAGTAGTGGGGGAGATGTCGATAGCAACCGGGTGTTAGTAGTGTGGGAAATATCTCTAGCAACGGGATATAAGTATTGGGTAACGTGTCCCTCGCAACGGGGTGTATGTAGTAGGTGAAATGATCCTTATAACAGGGTGTAAGTAGTAGGGAAAATTTTTCTAGAAACGGGGTATAAGTAGTAGTGAAAATCCTCTTAGCAGCTGGGTGTAAGTAGTGGGGTAGATGTCGTTAGATACGGGGTGCAAGTAGTGTGGGAAATGTTCCTAGCAACGGCATGAAAGTAGTGTGGGAAATGTCCCTCGCAACAGGATGTAAATAGTGGGAATAATGTCCTTAGCAAAGGGATGTAAGTAGTGCAAGAAATGTCCCTAAAAACTGGAAATATGCATTGGAACAAATATCTCTCGCAACGTGGTGCAAGTAGTAAGGAAAATGATCCTAGCGACAAGGTGTAAGTAGTAGGAAAAATGCCTCTAGAAGCGGGGGTTAAGTAGTTAGGATATTGTTTCTTGCTACAGGGTGTATGTCCCTAGGAACGAAAGGTATGCAGTGGGAGAAATGACCATAGCAACAGGAGGTATGCAGTGAGAGAAATGTCCTTCGCAACGAGGTCTAAATGGTGTGGGAAATGTCCCTACCAACGAGGTGTAAATAGTGTGGAAAATGTCCCTAGCAACGAAGTGTAAGTAGTGTCGTAAAAGTCTTTTGAAACGGTATTTAAGTAGTGTGGGAAGTGTCCCTAGCAACGGGATGTAAGTAGTGTGGAAAATGCTCCTAGCAACGGGATGTAAGTAGTAGGGGAATTGTCCCTAGCCACGGGATGTAAGTAGTGTGGAAAATGCTCCTAGCAACGGGGTGTAAGTAGTAGGGGAATTGTCCCTAGCCACGGGATGTAAGTAGTGAAGGAAATGTCTCTGGCAACTGGATTTATGCATTGGAAGAAATGTCCCTAGGACCGGAGTGTAAGTAGTGGAAAAAAGGCCCCTAACAATGGGAGGTATTCAGTGGAGGAAATGTTCCTAGCAACGTGGTGTAAGTAATGTGGGAAATGTCCCTAGCAACGGGTGTAAGCAGTGGGAGAAATGTTTCTAGCAATGGGGTGTAAGTCTTGTCGGAAATTTCTTTAGCAACGGGGTGTAAGTAGTGTGGCAAATGTCCCTAGCAATGGGAGGTATGCATTGAAAAAAATGTTAACAGCAACGGGGTGTAAGTAGTGTGAGAAATATCCCTAGCAACGGAAACAAAGCATTTGGAGAAATATTTCTTGCAACGGGGTGTAAGCAGTTGGGGAAATGTCTCTAGAAACGGTGTGTATGTATTGTCTGAAATATCCCTTCCAACGGGTGGAATGCAGTGGGGAAAATGTCTCTAGAAACAGGGTGTAAGTAGTGTGGGAAATATCCCTAGCAACGGGGTGTAAGTAGAGGGAAAAATGTCTCTAGCTGCTGAATGTGAGAGTCCCGAGAAAAAGATGTATGCAGTGGAAGAAATTTCCCTAGCAACAGGACGTAAGTAGTGGTGGCAATGTCCCTAGCAACGGAATGTAAGTAGTGGGGTAAATGTCCTTAGCAAGTGGGTGTAAGTAGTGAGGGAAATGTACCTAGCAACAGGGTGTAAGTAGTGTGGGAAATGTCCTTTGCAATGGATGTAAGTAGCGGGGAAATGTCCCGAGAAACGAGGAGTAAGTACTGAGAAAAATGTCCTTAGCAACCGATGTAAGTAGTGGGGGAAATGTTTCTAACAACGGGCTGTTAATAGTGGGTGAAATGTCCCTAGACACGGGGTGTAAGCAGTGGTGGAAATGACCTAGCAACTGGGTGTAAGTTGTGGGGGAAATGTCCTTAGCAACGACGTCTAAGTAGTGGGAGAAATGTTTCCAGCAATGGAGTGAAAGTGGTGGGAAATACCCCTAGCAACTGGGTGTAAGTAATGGGGGATATGTCGTTACCAACGGAATGCAAGTAGTGTGGGAAATGTCCCAAGCAACGGGATGTAAATAGTGGGAAATGCTTCTAGAAACGTGGTGTAAATAGTTTCGGAAATGTCTTCAGCAACAGGGTGTAAGTAGTGGAAGAATGCTTCTAGCAACTGGTTGTAAGTAGTGGAAGAAAGGCGACTAACAACGGTGAGTAAGTAGTGGGATAATTGCTCTTAGAAACGGGGTGAAAGAAATGGGAGAAATGCTTTTAAGAACGTAATGTAAGTAGTTGGTGAAATTCTCTTGCAACGGGATGTATGCAGTGGAAGAAATGTTTCTAGCAAAGGGATGTAAGTAGTAAGGGAATTTCCATAGCAAAGGGAGGTATGCAGTGAAAGAAATGTTTTTAGCAACGGGAGGTATGTAGTTGGGGAAATGTCCCTGCAACGTGGTGTAAAGAGTAGGGGAAATGTCCCTAGCAACGGTGTGTAAGTACTGAGTGAAATGTCCCTCGAAACGGGGGGAAGTAGTGAGGAAATGCCCCTATCAACTGGCTGTAAATAGTGGGTTAAATATCCTTAGCAACAGGGTGTAAGCAGTGGGGGAAATGTCCCTAGCAGCAAGGTGTAAGCATTGGTGAAAATTTCCCTTGCAACTGGGTGTAAGTAGTGGGGGAAATGTCAAAGCAACGGGGTTTAAATAGTAAGGGAAATGTCCCTAGAAACGGGATGTAAGTAGAGGGTAATATGTCCCTAGCAACGGGAGTTATACAGTGGGGGAAATTTCTTTAGCAACAAGGTGTAAGTAGTGGGAGAATTGCTCCTAGCAACGGGATGAAAGTAATGGGTGAAATGCCCCTAGCAACGGAAAGTAAGTAGATGGGGAAATTCCCTAGCAACGGGAAGTGTGCCGTCGAAGAAACGTCTCTAGCAAAGGAATGTAAGCAGTTGGGCAAATGTCCCTAGCCGAAGGGGTGTAAGCAGTGGGGGAAATGCCCCTAACAACTGGGTGTATGTAGTGGGGAAAATGTCCTTAGCAACGACGTGTAAGTAGTGGGGGAAATGTTTCTAGCAACAGGATGTAAGTACTGGGAAAATGTCCCTACGAACAGGATGTCAGTAGTTGGGGAAATGTCCCCAGCAACAGTATGTTGTTAGCAACGGGATGTATGCAGTTGAAGAAATGATCCTAGCATCGGGAGGTAATGCAGTGGATGAATGTCCCTTTTAAAAACGGAAAATATGCAGTTTAGGAAATATCACAAGCAACAGGGGTGTAAGCATTAGGGAAAAATGTTTATAGTAGCGAAGTGTAAGCAGTGGTTAGAAATGTGTCCCTAGGAACGGGGTGTAAGAAGTGAGGGAAATGCCCTTAGCAACGGAGTGTAAATAGTGGGGAAATTTTATAGAAACACGGTGTAAGTAGTGGGGGAAATGTCCTATGAACAGGGTGTTAGCAGTGATGGAAATGTCTCTAGCGGCGAGGTGTAAGCAGTGGTGGAAAGTCCCTAGCAACGAAGTGTATGTAGTTTGGGAAATGATCCTAGGAACGGGGTGTAAGTAGTTGGGAAAACGTTTCTAGCAACAGAATGTAAGTAGTGGGGGCAAATACCCTAGAAACTGGGTGTAATTCGTGGTGCAGATGTCGTTAATAACGGGGTGCAAGTAGCGTAAGAAATGTACCGAGCAACGATTTGTAAGTAGTAAGAAAAATATCCCTAGGGAAGGAATGTAAGTAGTGGAAGAAATGTCCCTAACAATGGAATGTTAGTATTAAGGGAAATTTGTCTTTAGAAACGGGAGATATCCAGTGAAAGAAATGTCTGAAGCAACGGGAGATATGCAGTTGGGGAAATGTCCCTAGCAATGGGGTGTCAGTAGTAAGGAAATGCCCTTAGCAATGGGGTGTTAGTAGTGTGGAAAATTCACCTAGGAACAGGGCGTAAGCAGTGAGGAAAATGTCTCTAGCAACGGGGTGTAAGCAGTGGTGGAAATGTCCCTCTCAACGGGGTGTAAGTAGTTGGGGAAATGTTACTAGCAACGTGATGTAAGTAGAAAGGGATTTGTCTCGGGCAACGGGAGGTATGCTGTGGGGTAAATGTCTCTAACAACGGGTTGTAAGTTGTGTAGGAAATGTCCCTAGAAACCGGGTGAAAGTAGTGTGGGAAATGTCCCTAGCAACGGGGTGTAAGTTGTGTGGGAAATGTCCATTGAAACGAGGTGTAAGTATTATCGGAAATTTACCGAGCAACAGAATGAGGTAGTGTAGCATATGTCGCTAGCAACGGTATGTATACAGTGAAAAAATGTCCCTAGCAACGGGGTGAAAGCAGTGGGGAAAATGCCCCTTGCAACGAAGTGTAAGTAGTGGGAAAAATGTCTCTAGCAACGTTATGTATTTGGGGGAAATGTCCTTAGCAATGGGAGGTATGCAGTATGCGAAATGTACCTAGAAACAGGGTGTAAGTAGTTGGAGACATGGTCTTAGCAATGGGGTGAAAGTAATGAGGGAAATGCCCCTAGCAACGTGGTGTAAATAGTGTGGGAAATGTCCCCAGCAAAGGGGTTTAAGTAGTTGGAGAAATACTCATTGCAACAGGGTGAAAGTACTGGAGGAAATGACCCAACAACGGGGTGTAATTAGTGGGGGAAATGTCTTTAGCAACGGGGTGTACGTTTTTGGAAAAATTACCCAAGCAACGGGGGGAAAGAAGTTGCGGAAATGTCCCTAGCTACAAGGTGTAAGTGGTGGGGGAAATGTACCTAGCAAAGGAATGTAAGTAGTGAGGAAATGTCCTTTGCGACGTGATATATGCAGTGAAAAAAATGTCCCTAGCAAAGGCGTTTAAGTAATGTGGGAAATGTCTCTAGCAGGGGGTCTAAGATATCGTGGAAATGTCCCTAGTTACATTGTGTATGTAGTTGGAGAATTGTCCCTATCAACGGGGTGTAAGAAGTGGGGGAAATGTCTTGAGCAACGTAGTGTAAGCAGTGTAAGAAATGTCACTAGCAACCGGGTGTAAGAATTGTCGGAAATGTCCCTAGCAATGTTGTGTAAGTAGTGTGGCAAATTTCCCGAGCAACTGGAGGTATGCAGTGGGAGAAATGTCCCAAGCAACGGGTTGTTAGTAGTGTGGGAAAATGTCCCTAGCAACGTGTAGTAAGCAGTGGGGGAAATGTTCCTAGTAATGAAGTGTTAGTAAGGTCTAAAATGTCCCTAGCGAAGGGGAGTAAGTAGAGGGGAAATGTCCCTAGTAAAGGGAATTGGGTAGTATGAGAAATGTTTCTAGGAACGGGAGGAATGCAGTGTTAGAAATTTTACCTAGCAACGATGTGAAAGTAGTGGGTGAAATATTCCAAGCAACGTAGTGTAGGTAGTCGGGGAAATATTCCTAAAACGGGAGGTATGCAGTTGGAGAAATGTCCCTGGCAACGTGGTGCAAATAGTAATGGAAATGACCCTAGCAACAAGGTGTAAGTAGTGGGAGAAATGTCCCTAGCAACGGGGTTTAAGTAGTGGGGAAATGCCTTTAGCAAAGTGGTGTTTTTAGTGAGGGAAATGACCCTAGAAACGGGGTGTAATTAGTAAGGGAAATGTTTCAAGCCACGGGGTGTTAGTAGTAAGGAAAATGTCCCTAGCAACGGGGTGTAAGTAGTGGATGAAATATCCCTAGAAAGGTGGTGTAAATAGTAAAGGAAATGCTTATAGCAGCAAAGGTAAGTAGTTGGGAAAATGCCCCTAGCTACAGTGTGTAAGTGGTAAAAAAATGTACCTAGAAAGGAAACGTATGCAGTGGGAGAAATGTCCGTAGCAACGGGAGGTATGCAGTGGGAGAAATAACTGTAGCAACGGGGTGTAAGTAGTGTGGGAAATGTAATGTTTCTAGCAACGGGGTGAAAACAGTAAAGAAAATGTCCCTATCAACGGGATGTAAGTAGTGTCGGATATCTCCCTAGCAACGGGGATTAAGTAGTATCAGAAACGTCCCAAGCAACTACGTGTAAGTAGTGGGGATAATTTTTCTAGCAACGGGGTGAAAGTAGTGGAGGAAATACCCCTAGCAACTGGGTGTAAGTAATGGGGGAAATGCCCCTTGCAACAGGATGTGAGAAGTGTGGGAAATGTTCCTAGCAACGGGATGTATGTAGTGGGAAAAATGTCCCTAGCAACGAGATAAGTAGTGGGGAAAATGACCGTGTCAACGGGATGTAAGTAATGGGGGAAATGTCCTAAGCCACGAATTGTAAGTAATGTGAGAAATGTCCCTAACAACGGGGTTTAAGTAGTGGAGGAAATATCCCTAGCAACGGGGTGTAAGTAGAGGGGGAAATGTCTCTTGCTGCCGGATGTAAGAAGAAAGAAATGTCCCTAGCAAAAGATGTATGCAGTGGAAGAAATGCTCCTAGCAACGGGTTTAAATAATAGGGGAAATATCTCTAGGAACGAGAGGTATGCAGTGGGGGAAATGTTACCCCGCAAGAATGTGTAGGTAGTGGGGGAAATGCCCATAGAAACGGGAGGTATGCAGTGGGGAAAATGACCCAAAAAAGGGGAGTAAGTTAGTGTGGGAAAGATCACTTGCAATGGATGTAAGTAGTGGGGGAAATGTCCCGAAAAGCGGGGAGTAGGTAGTGAGAAAAATGTCCTTAGCAACCTCATGTAAGTAGTGGGGGGAAATATCCTTAGCAATGACGTGTAAGTAGTGTGGTAAATGTTTCTAGCAACAGAATGCAAGTAGTGTGGGAAATGTCCCTTCCAACGGGATGTAACAAGTGTGGGAAATGTCCCTAGCAACGGAATGTAAGTAGTTGGGAAAATGTCCCTAAGAATAGGATGTAAGTAGTGGGGGAAATGTATCTAGCAACGGGATTTTAGTAGTGGGGTAAATGTTGTTAGCAACGGGATGTATGCAGTGGAAGAAATGACCCTAGCAACGGGAGGTATGCAGTGGATGAAATTTCCCTTTAAACGGGAAATATGCAGTTGTGGAAATATCCCTAGCAAAGGGGTGTAAGTAGTTATGGAAATGCTTCGAACAACGGGTTGTAAGAAGTGGGAGAAATTACCCTATAAACGTGGTGTAAGTTGTGTGGGAAATGTCCCTAGCAACCGATGAGTAGGTAGTGTGAGAAATGTCCCTAGCAACGGGATGTAAGTAGTGGGTAACATGTCCAGAGGAAAATGGTGTATGAAGTGAGGGAAATGATCCTTGCAACGTGGTATAAGTAAAAGGGAAAATGTTTCTAGAAACGGCAAGTAAGTAGTGGGTGAACCTCCTAGCAACGGAAAATATGCAGTGGAAAAAATGTCTTTAGTAAAGAGATGTAAGTAGTGGGGTAATTTCCATAGCAACGGGAGGTATGCAGTGAAAGAAATGTCTTTAGCAACTGGAGCTATGTAGTTGGGATAATGTTCCTTGCAACGTGGTGTAAAGAGTAGGGGAAATGTCCATAGCAACGGTGTGAATGTAGTGAGTGAAATGTCCTAACAACGGGGTGTAAGTAGTGGGAAAATGCCTCTATCAACGGGGTGTAAATAGTGGGGGAAATATCCCTAGCAGCGAGGTGAAAGCAGTGGTGGAAATGTCCTTTTAAATTGGGTAAAAGTGGTGAAGGAAATATGAAAGCAACGGGGTTTAAATAGTGGGGGAAATGTCCCTAGTAATGGGAGTTATACAGTGGGGAGAAATTTTTTTAGCAACGGGCTGTAAGTAGTAAGATAATTGTTCCTAGCAACGGGATGAAAGTAATGAGTGAAATGCCCATAGCAACGGAAAGTAAGTAGATGGGGAAATTCCCTAGCAACGGGAAGTATGCCGTGGAAGAAATGTCTCTAGCAAAGGAATGTAAGTAGTGGGAGAAATGTCTATAAGAACCGGAGGTATGCAGTTCAAGAAATGTCCCGAGCAGCAGGAAGTATGCAGTTGGGGAAATGTCACTAGCAACGTGGTGTATATAGTTGGGGAAATGGCCATAACAACAGAGTGTAGGTAATGGGAAAATGTCCCTAGCAACGTTGTGTAAGTAGTGGGGGAAATGGCCATAACAACAAGAGAAATGTCCCTAGCAACAAAGTGTAAGTAGTGAGGAAATGTCCCTATCAAGTAAGTGTAAGTAGTGGATGAAATTTCCCAAGCAACGAAGTGTAAGGACTAGGGAAAATATTTCTAGCAACAGGGTGAAAGTAATGGTGGAAATACCACTAGCAACTGGTGTAAGTAGTGGGGGATATGTCGTTAGCAATGGAGTGCGAGTAATGTGGGAAATGTCCCTAGCAACGGGGTTTAAGTAGTGTGAGAAATGTCCCTAGCAAAGAGATGTAAGTAGGGTGGAAAATGTCCCTAGCAACGGGATGTAAGTAGTGGAAAAAATCTCCCTAGCAACGGTATGTAAGTATTGGGGTAAATGTAACTAGCAACGGGATGTTAGTAGTGAAAGAAATGTCCCTGGAAACGGGATGTATGCAGTAAAACAAATGTTCCTAGCAACGGGAGGTATGAAGTGGAATAAATGTCCCTTTTAACAGGAGGTATGCAGTTTGGGAAATATCCCTAGAATAGGGTGTAAGCATTTAGGAAAATGTCCCTAGCAACGTATTGCAAGTAGTAAGGGAAATGTGACTATCAACGGGATGGAAGTAGTGGAAGAAATGACCTAGCAACGGGAAATATGCAGTGTATTAAATGTCTCAAGCAACGAAGTGTAAGTTGTGTAACAACCGGGTGTACGTAGTGTGGGAATGTAGCAACGGGATTTAAGTAGTGGGGAAATGTCCATAGCAACGGGAATTTACTAGTGGGGGAAATGTCACTAGCAACGGGATGTTACTAGTGGGGAAAACGTCTCTAGCAACGATATGTTTGCAGTGAAAGAAATGTCTTTAGCAACGGGGATTAAGTAGTGTGGGAAATGTCCCTAGTTATGGGGTGTGAGCAGTAGGGGATATGTCCCTAGCAAAGGGATGTAAGTAGTGGGTTAAATGTTCCTAGCAAGTTGGTGAAAGTAGTGGGGAAATGCTCTTAGGAACGGGGTGTAAGTAGTGGGTGAAATGTCCCTATCAACGGGGTGTAAGTAGTGGAGAAATGCCCCTATCAACGGAGTGTAAGTAGTGGTGGAAATGTCCCTAGCAACAGGGTGTAAGCAGTGAGAAAATGTCCTTAAAAGCGAGGTGTAAGCAGTGGTGGAAATGTCCCTAGCAACGGGGTGTAAGTAGTGGGGGAAATGTCCCTAGAACAGGGTGTAAGTCGTCGGGGAAATGTCCCTAGTAACGGGTTATAAGTAGTGGGGGAGATGTCGATAGCAACCGGGTGTTAGTAGTGTGGGAAATATCTCTAGCAACGGGATATAAGTATTGGGTAACGTGTCCCTCGCAACGGGGTGTATGTAGTAGGTGAAATGATCCTTATAACAGGGTGTAAGTAGTAGGGAAAATTTTTCTAGAAACGGGGTATAAGTAGTAGTGAAAATCCTCTTAGCAGCTGGGTGTAAGTAGTGGGGTAGATGTCGTTAGATACGGGGTGCAAGTAGTGTGGGAAATGTTCCTAGCAACGGCATGAAAGTAGTGTGGGAAATGTCCCTCGCAACAGGATGTAAATAGTGGGAATAATGTCCTTAGCAAAGGGATGTAAGTAGTGCAAGAAATGTCCCTAAAAACTGGAAATATGCATTGGAACAAATATCTCTCGCAACGTGGTGCAAGTAGTAAGGAAAATGATCCTAGCGACAAGGTGTAAGTAGTAGGAAAAATGCCTCTAGAAGCGGGGGTTAAGTAGTTAGGATATTGTTTCTTGCTACAGGGTGTATGTCCCTAGGAACGAAAGGTATGCAGTGGGAGAAATGACCATAGCAACAGGAGGTATGCAGTGAGAGAAATGTCCTTCGCAACGAGGTCTAAATGGTGTGGGAAATGTCCCTACCAACGAGGTGTAAATAGTGTGGAAAATGTCCCTAGCAACGAAGTGTAAGTAGTGTCGTAAAAGTCTTTTGAAACGGTATTTAAGTAGTGTGGGAAGTGTCCCTAGCAACGGGATGTAAGTAGTGTGGAAAATGCTCCTAGCAACGGGATGTAAGTAGTAGGGGAATTGTCCCTAGCCACGGGATGTAAGTAGTGTGGAAAATGCTCCTAGCAACGGGGTGTAAGTAGTAGGGGAATTGTCCCTAGCCACGGGATGTAAGTAGTGAAGGAAATGTCTCTGGCAACTGGATTTATGCATTGGAAGAAATGTCCCTAGGACCGGAGTGTAAGTAGTGGAAAAAAGGCCCCTAACAATGGGAGGTATTCAGTGGAGGAAATGTTCCTAGCAACGTGGTGTAAGTAATGTGGGAAATGTCCCTAGCAACGGGTGTAAGCAGTGGGAGAAATGTTTCTAGCAATGGGGTGTAAGTCTTGTCGGAAATTTCTTTAGCAACGGGGTGTAAGTAGTGTGGCAAATGTCCCTAGCAATGGGAGGTATGCATTGAAAAAAATGTTAACAGCAACGGGGTGTAAGTAGTGTGAGAAATATCCCTAGCAACGGAAACAAAGCATTTGGAGAAATATTTCTTGCAACGGGGTGTAAGCAGTTGGGGAAATGTCTCTAGAAACGGTGTGTATGTATTGTCTGAAATATCCCTTCCAACGGGTGGAATGCAGTGGGGAAAATGTCTCTAGAAACAGGGTGTAAGTAGTGTGGGAAATATCCCTAGCAACGGGGTGTAAGTAGAGGGAAAAATGTCTCTAGCTGCTGAATGTGAGAGTCCCGAGAAAAAGATGTATGCAGTGGAAGAAATTTCCCTAGCAACAGGACGTAAGTAGTGGTGGCAATGTCCCTAGCAACGGAATGTAAGTAGTGGGGTAAATGTCCTTAGCAAGTGGGTGTAAGTAGTGAGGGAAATGTACCTAGCAACAGGGTGTAAGTAGTGTGGGAAATGTCCTTTGCAATGGATGTAAGTAGCGGGGGAAATGTCCCGAGAAACGAGGAGTAAGTACTGAGAAAAATGTCCTTAGCAACCTGATGTAAGTAGTGGGGGAAATGTTTCTAACAACGGGCTGTTAATAGTGGGTGAAATGTCCCTAGACACGGGGTGTAAGCAGTGGTGGAAATGACCCTAGCAACTGGGTGTAAGTTGTGGGGGAAATGTCCTTAGCAACGACGTCTAAGTAGTGGGAGAAATGTTTCCAGCAATGGAGTGAAAGTGGTGGGGAAATACCCCTAGCAACTGGGTGTAAGTAATGGGGGATATGTCGTTACCAACGGAATGCAAGTAGTGTGGGAAATGTCCCAAGCAACGGGATGTAAATAGTGGGGAAATGCTTCTAGAAACGTGGTGTAAATAGTTTCGGAAATGTCTTCAGCAACAGGGTGTAAGTAGTGGAAGAATGCTTCTAGCAACTGGTTGTAAGTAGTGGAAGAAAGGCGACTAACAACGGTGAGTAAGTAGTGGGATAATTGCTCTTAGAAACGGGGTGAAAGAAATGGGAGAAATGCCTTTAAGAACGTAATGTAAGTAGTTGGTGAAATTCTCTTGCAACGGGATGTATGCAGTGGAAGAAATGTTTCTAGCAAAGGGATGTAAGTAGTAAGGGAATTTCCATAGCAAAGGGAGGTATGCAGTGAAAGAAATGTTTTTAGCAACGGGAGGTATGTAGTTGGGGAAATGTCCCTGCAACGTGGTGTAAAGAGTAGGGGAAATGTCCCTAGCAACGGTGTGTAAGTACTGAGTGAAATGTCCCTCGAAACGGGGGGAAGTAGTGAGGAAATGCCCCTATCAAAGGGGTGTAAATAGTGGGGTATATAACCCTAGCAACAGGGTGTAAGCAGTGGGGGAAATGTCCCTAGCAGCGAGGTGTAAGCATTGGTGAAAATTTCCCTTGCAACTGGGTGTAAGTAGTGGGGGAAATGTCAAAGCAACGGGGTTTAAATAGTAAGGGAAATGTTCTAGAAACGGGATGTAAGTAGAGGGTAATATGTCCCTAACAACGAGAGTTATACAGTGGGGGAAATTTCTTTAGCAACAAGGTGTAAGTAGTGGGAGAATTGCTCCTAGCAACGGGATGAAAGTAATAGGTGAAATGCCCCTAGCAACGGAAAGTAAGTAGATGGGGAAATTCCCTAGCAACGGGAAGTATGCCGTCGAAGAAATGTCTCTAGCAAAGGAATGTAAGCAGTGGGGGAAATGTCCCTAACAACTGGGTGTATGTAGTGGGGGAAATGTCCTTAGCAACGACGTGTAAGTAGTGGGGGAAATGTTTCTAGCAACAGGATGTAAGTACTGGGAAAAATGTCCCTAGGAACAGGATGTCAGTAGTTGGGGAAATGTCCCCAGCAACAGTATGTTGTTAGCAACGGGATGTATGCAGTGGAAGAAATGATCCTAGCATCGGGAGATATGCAGTGGATGAAATGTCCCTTTTAACGGAAAATATGCAGTTTAGGAAATATCACAAGCAACAGGGTGTAAGCATTAGGGAAAATGTTTATAGCAGCGAATTGTAAGCAGTGGTGGAAATGTCCCTAGCAACGGGGTGTAAGCATTAGGGAAAATGTTTATAGCAGCGAATTGTAAGCAGTGGTGGAAATGTCCCTAGCAACGGGGTGTAAGAAGTGAGGGAAATGTCCCTAGCAACGATTTGTAAGTAGTAAGAAAAATGTCCCTAGCAAATGAATGTAAGTAGTGGAAGAAATGTCCCTAACAATGGAATGTTAGTGTTAAGGGAAATGTGTCTTTAGAAACGGGAGATATCCAGTGAAAGAAATGTGTGAAGCAACGGGAGGTATGCAGTTTGGGAAATGTCCCTATCAACGTGGTGTAAGTAGTGGGGGAAATGTTCCTAGCAACGGGATGTATGCAGTGGAAGAAATGTCCATAGCAACGAGAGGTATGCAGTGGATCAAATGTCCCTTTTAACGGAAGTGATGCAGTTGGGAAAATATCCCTAGCAGCGGGACGTAGGCAGTGATGGAAATGTCCTTAGCAACGGGATGTAAGCAGTGGTGGAAATGTTCCTCTCAACGGGGTGTGTATAGTAGTTGATATGACCTTAACAACGGCGTTTACGTAGTGGGGAAATGTCCCTAGAAACGGGGTGGAAGCATTTGGAGAAATGTCCCTAGCAACAGAATGTAAGGATTGGAGGAAATGTCCCTAAGAACGGGGTTTAAGTAGTGGAAGGAATGCTCCTAGAACGGGGTGTAAGTAGTGGAGGAAATGCACCAAGCAATGGGTGTTTGTCGTGGGAGAATGGCTCCTAGCAACGAAGAGAAAGTAATGGTGAAAATGCCCCTAGCAAAGTAATGTAATTAGAGTGGGAAATTCTCTACCACCAGGAAATATGTAGTGGAATAAATGTCTCTAGCAAACGGAAGTATGTAGTTGGAAAATTTCCATTACCAACGGGAGTAATGCAGTGGAAGAAATGTCCTAGCAACGTGGTGTAAGTAATGGGCGAAATGTCTATAACAACAGGTTGAAAGTAGTGTGCAAATGCTTCAAGCTTTGGGGTGTAAGTAGTGGAGGAAATGTCCCTAGCAACGAGATTTAATGTAGTGTGGGAAATGTCCCTTGCAACGGAATGAAAGTAGTGGAAGAAATGTCCCTAGCAAAGGAATGTTAGTATCAAGGGAAATGTCCAAAGAAACGTGAGGTATGCAGTGGAAATGTCTCTAGCAACGGGAGGTATGCAGTTGGGGAAATGTCCATAGCAACGTGGTGTAAGTAGTGGGGGAAATGTTCCTAGCAACGGGATGTATGCAGTGGAAGAAATGTCCATAGCAACGAGAGGTATGCAGTGGATCAAATGTCCCTTTTAACGGAAGTGATGCAGTTGGGAAAATATCCCTAGCAGCGGGACGTAGGCAGTGATGGAAATGTCCTTAGCAACGGGATGTAAGCAGTGGTGGAAATGTTCCTCTCAACGGGGTGTGTATAGTAGTTGATATGACCTTAACAACGGCGTTTACGTAGTGGGGAAATGTCCCTAGAAACGGGGTGGAAGCATTTGGAGAAATGTCCCTAGCAACAGAATGTAAGGATTGGAGGAAATGTCCCTAAGAACGGGGTTTAAGTAGTGGAAGGAATGCTCCTAGAACGGGGTGTAAGTAGTGGAGGAAATGCACCAAGCAATGGGTGTTTGTCGTGGGAGAATGGCTCCTAGCAACGAAGAGAAAGTAATGGTGAAAATGCCCCTAGCAAAGTAATGTAATTAGAGTGGGAAATTCTCTACCACCAGGAAATATGTAGTGGAATAAATGTCTCTAGCAAACGGAAGTATGTAGTTGGAAAATTTCCATTACCAACGGGAGTAATGCAGTGGAAGAAATGTCCTAGCAACGTGGTGTAAGTAATGGGCGAAATGTCTATAACAACAGGTTGAAAGTAGTGTGCAAATGCTTCAAGCTTTGGGGTGTAAGTAGTGGAGGAAATGTCCCTAGCAACGAGATTTAATGTAGTGTGGGAAATGTCCCTTGCAACGGAATGAAAGTAGTGGAAGAAATGTCCCTAGCAAAGGAATGTTAGTATCAAGGGAAATGTCCAAAGAAACGTGAGGTATGCAGTGGAAATGTCTCTAGCAACGGGAGGTATGCAGTTGGGGAAATGTCCATAGCAACGTGGTGTAAGTAGTGGGGGAAATGTTCCTAGCAACGGGATGTATGCAGTGGAAGAAATGTCCATAGCAACGAGAGGTATGCAGTGGATCAAATGTCCCTTTTAACGGAAGTGATGCAGTTGGGAAAATATCCCTAGCAGCGGGACGTAGGCAGTGATGGAAATGTCCTTAGCAACGGGATGTAAGCAGTGGTGGAAATGTTCCTCTCAACGGGGTGTGTATAGTAGTTGATATGACCTTAACAACGGCGTTTACGTAGTGGGGAAATGTCCCTAGAAACGGGGTGGAAGCATTTGGAGAAATGTCCCTAGCAACAGAATGTAAGGATTGGAGGAAATGTCCCTAAGAACGGGGTTTAAGTAGTGGAAGGAATGCTCCTAGAACGGGGTGTAA
>MU034105.1:18845-62960 GCA_011833715.1 Carcinoscorpius rotundicauda | reverse complement strand
CCCTTTATCACATGTAACCACTAGGACTGACCAATGTTTCTAAGCTGTTTATTATTATATTATTATTATAACTGTTATTATTTATTACTGCTATATGTTGCTCATTTATGACTGTGTTTAGTGCATTTAATAAATAAATTAAAACCTTCTTTTGAAATTGTGTATTTTATTTAGTTCAGGGTAACAAACACTGGTAAAACAATATATATTCAAAAATGGCTCATTTGGGTTGAGAAAATATTTTACATAGAAGAGCGAACCTGACGATGATCGAAGAAGGTCGAAACTTTGTTCGCTCTTCTATGTAAATTATTTTCTCAACCCAAACGAGCCATTTTTTGCATATATATTTCTCTACAAGTGGGTTTTCTCGACATTACTGGTAAAACAACATTGACATGCACAAACAGTAAGCAGAAGAAGCCTTTCTGTAAGGACCAGTTTATATCATTTTTATGACACTTATTGTAATAGTTTTGCAGCTGTTGCAGCCTTTGCTTTCATGAGAATGTCTCTGGAGAGTTATAACAACATTGTCCATTTGACTGCATACACAGCCAGATTTTATCGCTATATCAGAGTTCTGGGAACATTTTTCTGAATAGATGTCCTGCGTGATCGGCTAACAGCTAGGGGTAAATTATGAACCATGACGTGAACATCAGTTCTGCATTTATGGTTTTTAAATTCTTACTGATAAATGTGGTTATCTGTATCGTTTTTGTCTTCGCCTGAGAGTTTTGTTGGTGAGATGCCGATTTTGTATGTCTGGAACAAACGTTTATCCCGCCATGCACCACAGAAAAATCGATATGACAAACTGCACTAAATGCATGACTGTCACTGACTTTTGATGCAATGATCGGATATTTTGCACTATACTCTCCTGAATTTTTGATTCACAGTTTTATTCCTTTAAAATAACAACAAGACAATCTGGTGAACGAGGTCTTTTTTTTTCCATGCACTGGGTGTTGCCTCTGTTTCTCTTTCAAACTCCAACAATAGGACATAATATAGTAAGGTGTTTATAGAAATGGAAGACAGGCCTTGATGATTTTGATGAAGTTTTTGTCCAATCTGCTAGAAGATTTCGAACTACAGGAACTGCATTTTTAATAGTATCCTCAACTTCAGGGTTACAGGTTTCTGCTTAGCTGGCAGAACTTTCTTTTTGTGAAAAGTGGTTTTATGAGTAAAAGTTTAATCATTGGAAACAGTAGCTGCTTTCGTGTCATGTTTTAACTTTATTTTTGTATAAATTAGTTTTAACATCGTAACTTGTACAGCATTTAAATTCCTAAACTAAACATAACTAACTTAATTTACCAAAACCATTGTCAATATGCATAGAATTACAACACTATCAAAATAAACCTTTTTTTTCATGGGCGAACTGCACATGTGTTTGACCATCATGATTGAAGTAACCTCAATACTTTTGGCGATAGGATCCTGAAACTGGGGAAATGTCTTTAGCAACAGGGTGTATTCAGTGAGGAAAACATTTCTAGCAACGGAGGTAAACAGTGAGGTAAATGTCCCTAGCAACGTGGTAAGCAGTGGATTCAATGTCATTGGAAATTGGGGTAAGCAGTACGGGAAATATCCCTAGAAACGGGAATAAGCAGTGTCCAAAATGTTCCTAACCATAATGTTAAGCAGTGGGAAAATGACACTAGCAACGGGGGTTAAAAGCGGGATAAATGTCCCCCGCAACTGGGCTAATCAGTGGGAAAAATGTCCCTAGCAACGGGAGTAGGCAGTGTCCGAAATGACTCTAGCAACAATGTAAGCAGTTTGTTTAATGTCCTTGGACATTGGGTAAGCAGTGGGGGAAATGTCCTTTGCAATGGAGTGTATTAAATGGGGGAAATGTTCCTAGCAATGGAGTTAAACAGTAAGGTAAATGTCCCTAACAACGGAGGTAAGCAGTGGGGGAAATGTCCTTAGCAAGGGGGTGTATTTGGTGGGGAAAATGTTTCTAGAAACAGAGGTAAATATCCCTAAAAACGGGGGCAAGCAAAGGGTAAAGTGTTCCTAGCAACATAGGTAAGCAGTGGGGGAAATGACCCTTGCAACGGAAGTAAGAAGTGTGTGAAATGTCCCTAGCAACGGGGAAAAGCAGTGTCGGAAATATCCCTAGCAACGTGAGTAAGCAGAGTCCGAAATGTCCCTAGCATCGTGGGTAAGCAGGGTATTTATTGTCCTTAACAACTGGGGTAAGCATTGGGGGAAATGACCTAGGCAACGTGGTGTATTCAATGGGAGAAATGTCTCTAGCAACGCGAAGTAAGAATTGGGGAAAATGTCCCTAGCAACGAAGGGAAAGCAGTGGGGGAAATGTCCCTAGCAACGGGGGTAAACAGTGAGGTTAATGTCACTTGCAACGGAGGTAATCAGTGTCGGAAATGTCTCAAGCAACGGGGTAAGCAGTATTTGAAATGCTCCCAGAAGCAGGGGTAGGCAGTTCGGGAATGTCCCTAGCAATGGGTGGTAAGCAGGGTAGGAAATGTCATTAGCAATGGGAGTAAACCGTTTTGAAATGTCCCTAGCATCGGTGTTAAGCAGTGAGGAAATGACCCTAGCAACAGGGGTAATCAGTGGGGGAAATGTCCTAAGCAATGTGGTGTATTCAGTGGGGAAAATTTCTAGCAACGTAGGTAAAAAGTAAGGTAATTGTCCCTAACAACGGAGTTAAGCAATGGGGAAAATATCCTTAGCAACGGTTGAAAGCAGTGGAAAAGTTTTTGTAGGAAGGGGATAAACAGTGGGGGAAATGTCCCTAGCAACGGTGAAAAGCAATGCGGACATGTCCTTAGCAATGGGGTAAACAGTGAGGGAAATGATCCTAGCAACAGGGGTAAGCAGTGGGGAAAATGTCTTTAGAAACGAGGTAATTAAAGGGGAAATGTCCCTAAAAACGGGTGGTAAGCTGTGTCGGAAATGTCCCTAGCAACGTGGGTAAGCTGTGAGTTTAATGACCTTGGAAACTGGGGTAAGCAGTGGTAGGAAAGGTTCTGAGCAACAGGGTGTATTCAGTGAAGGAAATGTTTCTAACAACTGGGGTAAGCAGTGGTTAGAATGCCCCTAGCAACTGAGAGTAAGAAGTGGAAAATGTCACTAGGAATGGGAGTAAACAGTGGGGGAAATGTCTCTAACAATGAGTGGTAAACAGTGAAGAAAATGTCCCTAGCAATGGGGGTAAGCAGTATGCGAAATGCCCCTGGCAAAGGGCGTAAGCAGTGTAGGAAATGACCTTAGCAACGGAGATATGCAGTGTCCAAAATGACCCTAGTAACAGGGGTGAGCAGTGTTGGAATGTCCCTAGCAATGGGTGGAAAGCAGCGTCGGATATGTCTTTAGCATCGGAGTTTATCAGTGGGGAAATATCCTTAGCAACGACGGTAAACAGTAAATGAAATGTCCCATGCAACGGGGGGTAAGCAGTGGGGAAATGCCCCTAGCAACAAAGTTAATCAGTGGGTTTAATGTCCTTGGAAACTTTGGTAAGCAAGGGTTAAATGTCCTTAGCAATGGAATGTATTCAATGGGGAAATGTCCCTAGCAATGGAGGTAAAGTAAGGTAAATGTCCCTAACAAAGCAGGTAAGCGATTGGGCAAATGGCCCTAGCAACAAGGATAAAAAGTTTGGAAATGTCTCTAGCAACGTAGAAAAAGCAGTAGGAGAAATGTCCGTAGCAACAGGGGAATGCACTGGGAAAAACTTCCCTAGCAAAGGGGTAAGCATTGGGTAAAAGGTCCCTAGCATGGGAAAAAAGTAGAATAAATGTCCCTAGCAATGGGGGTAAGCAGTAGGGTAAATGTCTCTAGCAATGATGTGTATTCAGTGAGGAAATGTCCCTAGCAACGGGGTAAGCAGTGGATTAAATAACCTTGGCAACTGGGGTAAGAAGTGGGGGAAGTGTCCTTAGCAACAAGATGTATTCAGTGTAGGAAATGTTCCTAGTAACAGGGAAAAAGTAGTGGGGAAATGTTCCTAGAACCGGTTATAAACAGTGGTTTAAATGTCCCTAAAAACGGGGGAAGAAGTGGGGGAAATGTCGTAAGCAACGGACGTAAGCAGTAGGGAAAAGTTTCTTAACAATGAGATGTTTTCAGATGGAAATGCCCCTAAAAAGGGTGGTAAACAGTAGGGGAAATGTCCCTTGCAACGGAGAGTAAGCAGTGAGAAATGTCCCTAGTAATGGGGTAAACAGTGGGGATATGTCCCTAACAACGGGTTGTAAACTGTGGGAAAAATGTCCCAAGAAATGAGCGTTAACATTGGTTTAATTGTCTCTAGCAACAGGCAAAGTAGTGTCGGAAATGTCTCTAGTAACAGGGATAAGCAGTGGGGGAAATGTCCCTAGCAAAAGAAGTAAACAGTGTCTGAAATGTCCGTAGCAACGGAACAAGCAGTGTGTTCAATGTTTTTGGCAACTGGGGTAAGCAGTGGGGGAAATATCCCTAGGAACGGGAATAAGCAGTGTCCAAAAATTTCTAGCAATATTAAGCACGATATTAAGCAGTGGGAAAGTGTGACTAGCAACGTGGGTAAGCAATGGGGGAATTGACCCCAGCAACAAAGGTAAGAAGTGGGGTAAATGCCCCTAACAACGGGAGTAAGCAGTGTCCGAAATGTCTCTAGTAGCGGTGTATGTAGTGGATTTAATGTCCTTTCAACTTGGGTAAGCAGTGAGGGAAATGACCTTAGCAACGGGGTGTATTCAGTGGGGGAAATGTCTCTAGCAATGGAGGTAAACAGTAAGGAAAATGTCCCTAGCAATGGAGATAAGCATTGGGTAAATGTCCTTAGCAACTGCGTGTATTCAGTGGGGAAAACGTCCCTAACAACGGGGTTAAGGGGAGTCGAAAATGTTCTTAGAAAAGGGAGTAAGCAGTGTCCGAAATATCCCTAGCAACGGGGTAACCAGTGGGTTTAATGTCCTTTGCAACTGGGGTAAGCAGTGGGGGAAATGTCCTGAAAAAGGGGTGTATACAATGTAGGAAATGGCCCTAGCAACAAAGGTAAACAGTGAGGTAAATGTCCCTAGCAATGGTAGTAAGCAGCGTTGGAAATGTCGCAAGCAACGGGGGTAAGCAGTGTCCGAAATGCCCCTAGAAACAGGGGAAGGAGTGGGGTAATGTCCCTAGCAAAGGGTGATAATTAGTGTCAGAAATGTCACTAGCCACGGGGGTAAGCAGTGTCCAAAAAGTCTCTAGCATCGGTGTTTATCAGTGAGGAAATTACAGCAACGGCGGTAATTATTGGGAAAAAATGTCCCGAACAACGGGGGTAAGCAATTAGGGAAATTTCCCAAGAAACGAGTTGTTTTCAGATGAAAATGCCCCTAGCAACAGGGCTAAACAGTAAAGGAACTGTCCTTAGCAACGGGTGGTAAACAGTGGGGAAAATGTTCCTAACAACTGGGAGTAAGCTGTGGGAAATGTCTTTAGCAATGGGGGTAAACAGTGGGGGAAAAGACCTTAACAACTGAAGTAAGCAGTGGGGGAAATTTTTCTAGCAACAGGGTGTAGCAGTGGGAAATGTCCCTATTAATGGAGTGAAATAGTAAGAAAAGGTCCCTAGCAAATGGTGGTAAGCAGTAAGGGAAATGTTCCTAGCAATGTTGGGAAAGCAGTAGAGGAGATACCCGTAGCAACGTAGGTAAGCCATATGGGAAATGTTCAGAGTTGTTTTTAGATGGAATGTCCCAAGCAACAGAGGTAGGCACTGGGGAAAATTTCCCAAGCAACGTGGTGTATACAGTGCGAAATATTCCTATGAATGGAGTGAAACAGTGAGAAAATTGTCTCATGCAAATGGTGGTAAGCAGTTAGGGATATGTCCTTAGCGACGTGGAGAGAGTAGTGAAAGAGATATCCGTAGCAACGTGGGTAAGGAGTGGGGGAAATGTCCCTAGCAACGGGGATAAACAGTAGGGAAAATGTCCCTGGCAACAGGGGTAAGCAGTGTTCGAAATGCCCATAGCAACAGGGGTAGGTAGCAGAGGAATGTCCCTGACAACGGGGGTTAAAAGTAGGAGAAATATTTCTAGCAACAGGGCAAGCAGTGTCTGAAATGTCCCAAGCAATGTTTATAAGCAATGGGGAAATGTCCTTAGCAACGGGGTAAGCAGTGAGGAATGTCCCTAGCTAATTGGGTAAGCAGTGTCGTAAATGTCCTTAAAAAGAAAGGTAATTAGTGTCCGAAATGCCCCTAGAAACAGGGTTAAGCAGTGGGGGAATGTCCCTAGCAACGGGTAGTAAGCAGTGTCGGAAATGTCACCAGCAACGTGGGTAAGCAGTGTGCGAAATGTCTTTAGACTCGGTGTTTATAAGTAAAGATATGCCCTTAGCAACGGCGGTAAACAGTGGGGAAAATATCCCGAGCAACGGGGTAAGCAGTAGAAGAAATGTCCCTAGTAAAAGGAGTAAGCATTGGGTGAAATGTCCCAAGCAACGTGGGGGAAATGTCCCTAGAATGGGGGTAAGCAGTGAAAGAAATATCCTTAGCAACGGGGATAAGCAGTGGTGGAAATGTCCCTAGCAACGAAGTGTCCCTAGCAACGGGGGTATGCAGTGGTGGAAATATCCATAGCAACATGAGGTATGCAGTGGGAGAAATGTCCCTAGCAACGGGTTGTAAGTAGTGTGGGAAATGTCCCTAGCAACGGGGTGTAAGCATTTGGAGAAATATCCCTAGCAACGGGATGTATGCAGTGAAAGAAATGTCCCTAGCAACGGGGTTTAAGTACTGTGGGAAATTACCCTACCAACGGGGTGTAAGCAGTGGTTGAAATGTCCATAGCAATGGGTTGTAAGTAGTGGGAGAAATGTCCCTAGCAATGGGAGGTATGCAGTGTGGGAATTTCCTCTAGCAACGTGTTGTAAAGATTTTGAGAAATGTCCCTAGCAACGGGGTTTAAGCAGTGAGGGAAATGTCTCTAGCAGCGGGATGTAAGCAGTGGTGGATATGTCCCTAGCAACGGAATGTAAGTAGTGGATGAAATGTCCTTAGCAACGGGGGTATGCAGTGGTGGAAATATCCATGGCAACATGAGGTATGCAGTGGGAGAAATGTCCCTAGCAACGGGATGTTAGTACGTGGGAAAATGTACCTAGTAACGGGAGGTATGCAGCGGAAGAAATGTCTCTAGCAACAGGATGTAAGTAGTGGGGGAAATTCCCGAGCAACAGGAGGTATGCAGTTGGGGAAATGACCCTAGCAATGTGGTGTATGTAGTGGGGGAAATATCCCTTGCAACGGGTTGTAAGTAGTGGGGAAATGCCCCTAGCAATGGAATGTAAGTAGTGGGGGAAATGACCCTAGAAACAAGGTGCATGCAGTGAAAGAAATGTCCCTAAGAACGAAGTGTATGCAGTGTCGGAAATGTCCCAAGCAACGGAGTTTAAGTAGTGTGGGAAATGTCCCTAGCAACGCGATGTAGGTAGTGGAGGAAATGTACCTAGCAACGGGATGTAAGTAGTGGGGGAATCTCCGAAGCAACGGGATGTTAGTTATGAGGGGAAATGTCCCAAGCAATGGGATGTATGCAGTGGAAAAAATGTCCTTAGCAACGGTGTATAAGCATTTGGAGAAATTTTCCTTAATGCGGGTTGTAAGTATTGTCGAAAATTTCCCTAGCAAGTGGATTGTAAGTAGTGTGGCAAATGCCCTAGCAACGGGAGGTATGCAGTGGGAAAAATGTCCCTAGCAACGTGGTGTAAGTAGTGTGGAAAATGTCCCCAGCAACGGTGTGTAAGTAGTAGAAAAAATGCTCCTAGCAACGGGGTGTATGTAGGGAGGGAAATTCCCCTAGGAACGGCGTGATGGGAGAAATGTCCCAAGCAATGGGGTGTATGTAGTGGTGGAAATGTCCCTTGAAACGGGGTATAAGTAGTGGATAAATGCCCCTAGCAACGGAGTGTAAGTAGTGGGGGAAATGCCCCTAGCAACTTGGTGTATGGAGTGAATAAAATATCCCTAAAAACGAGGTGTAAGTAGTGTGGGAAATGTCCCAAGCAAAGCGGTGTAAGTAGTGTCGCAAATGTCCCTAGCAACGGGGTTTAAGTAGTGTGGGAAATTTACCTAGCAATGGGATGTAAGTAGTGGGGGAAATGTCCCAAGCAACGGGATGTAAGTAGTGGGGGAATCTCCCAAGCAACGGGATGTTAGTAGTGGGGGAAATGTCCCTAGCATCGTGATGTATGCAGTGGAAGAAATGTCCCTAGCAACGGTGTATAAGTATTTGGGGAAATTTTCCTTTTCACGGGGAGTAAGTATTGTCGGAATTTCCCCTAGCAACGAGATGTAAGTAGTGTGACAAATGCCCTAGGAACGGGAAAATGTATTGGCAGAAATGTCCCTAGCAACGAGGTGTAAGTATTGTGGGAAACTTCCCTAGCAACGAAAATAAAGCATTTGGAAAAATGCATACCTCCCTAGCAACGGGAGGTATACAATTTGAAAAATGTCCCTAGCAACGGGCTGTAAGTAGTGGGGAAATGCCCCTAGCAATGGGGTGTTGTAGTTGGAAAAATGTCCTTAGCAACAAAGTGTAAGTAGTGTGGGAAACGACTGTAGCAACGGGGTGTAAATATTGTCGGAAATTTCTCTAGCAACGGGATGTAAGTAATGTGTAAAATGCGCTACCAATGGGAAGTATGTAGGGGGATAAATGTCTTTAGAAACGGGATGCAAGTTGTGTGGGAAATGTACCTAGGAACAGTAGGTATGCAGTGTCGGAAATGTCCCTAGCAACGTTGTGTTAGTAGTGGGGGAAATGTCCCAAGCAACGGGGTGTAAGTAGTGGCGAAAATGTTTCTAACAACGGAGTGTAAATACTGGGGTAAATGCCTCAATCAACGGGGTGTAAGTAGAGAAGGAAAGGTCTTTTAAAATGGGTTTAAGTAGTGGGTAAAATGTTTCTTGCAACGAAGTGTAAGTACTTGGGGAAATACATCAAGCAACGGGGTGTAAGTAGTGGGGGAAATGTCCCTAGAGACAGGACGTTAGTAGTGGGGGAAATGTCTCTACCAACGGAATGTATGCATTGAATGAAATGTCCCTAGCAACCGTAGGTATGCAGTGAAAGAAATGGCCCTGGGAACGGGAGGTATGCAGTTGGGGAAATTTACGAAGCAACGGTGTGTCAGCATTTAGGGAAATGTCCCTTGGAGCGGGGTATAAGCAGTAGTGGAAATGTTCCTGACAACGGAATGTAAGAAGTGTGGAAATGTCCCTTGCAACGGAATGTATACAGTGGGGGAAATTTTCCTCGCGACAGTGCGTGAGTAGTCTGGGAAATGTCCCTAACAACCGGGTGTAAGTAGTGTGAGAAATGTTACTAGCAAAAAGATGTAAGTAGTGGGGAAAATATCCCTACACGCGAGATGTTAGTAGTGGGCGAAATGTATCTGGCAACTGGATGTATGCATTTATGAAATGTCGTTACAAACGGGTTTTAAGTAGTTTGGGAAATGTCCCTAGCAAGGGTGTGTAAGGAGTGGAAAAAATGTTCCTAGCAACGAAGTGTAAGAAGTGGGGGAAATTCCCTTAGCAACGCGGTGTAAGTAGTGTGAGAAATGTCCCTAGCAAGGGGAAGTATGCAGTGGTAGAAATATCCCTAGCAACATAAGGTATACAATAAGAAAAATGTCAATACCAACGTGATGTATTAAGTGTGGGGAATTCTGTAGCAACAGTGTGTAAGCATTTGGGGAAATGTCCCTAGCAAGGGGTGTAAGCAGTGGAGGAAATATTTCTAGCAGCGAAGTGTAAGTAGTGGTGGAAATGACCCTAGTAACCGAATGTAAGTAGTGGGTGAAATATCCCTAGCAACAGGAGGTATACTGTGGGGGAAATGTCCCTAACAACGTGGTGAAATAAGTATAAGAAATTCTTTGGCAACGGTGTGTAAGCATTTTGGGAAATGTCTCTAGCAATGGGGTGTAAGTAGTGGAAAAAATGCCTTCAGACGGGGTGTAAGTAGTGGAAAAAATGCCTTCAGACGGGGTGTAAGTAGTGGGGGAATGCCACTCGCAACGGGGTGTAAGTAGTGGGAAAAATACCTCTTGCAACGAAGTGTAAGTAGTGGGGGAAATGTTCCAAGCAACGGGTTGTTAGTAGTGGGGGAAATGTCCCTAGGAACATGAGGTATGCAGTGGGAGACATGTCCCTAGCAACGGGAAGTTAGTAGTGGGGGAAATGTCCTTTGTAACGGGAGGTATGCAGTGGAAAAAATGTCTGTATGAACGGGATGTAAGTACTGAAAAAATTCTGTAGAATGGGATGTATGTAGTGTGGCAAATGCCCTAGCAACGGATGGTAAGCAGTGGTAGAAATGTCCCCAGCAACGGGTAGTTAGTAGTGTAAGAAATGTCCCCAGCAACATGGTACAAGTAGTGGAAGAAATGCTCCTAGCAACGCTGTGTAAGTAGTGGGGGAAATGTCCCTAGCAACGTTATGTAAGTAGTAAAGGAAATGTCCCCAGCAACTAGGTGTAAGTAGTGGAAGAAATGTTTTTAGCAACGGGTGTAAGTAGTGGATAAATGACCCTAGCAACGGAGTGTTAGTAGTGAAGCAAATGTCCTTAGCAAAAGGGTGTAAGTAGTGCGGGAAATGACTGTAGCAACGGAGTGTAAGTAGAAGGGGAAACGTTTCTAGAAACGGGGTGTAAGTAGTTGGGGAAATGTCCCTAGCAACAGAATATAAGTAGTGTAGGAATTTTCAGAGCAACGGGAGGTATGCAGTGGAAGAATTATCCCTAACAACGGTATACAGTGGGGGAAATGTCCCTAGGAAAGGGATGTAAGTTGTGGGGGAAATATCCCTAGGAACTGGATGTAAGTAGTGGGGGAAATGTCCCTTGCAACGGGAGATATGCAGTGGGTAAATGTCCCTAGCAACGGGGTGTAAGTAGTGTGAGAAATGTCCTTAGCAACGGGGTGTAAGTAGTGGAAGAATTGCTCCTAGAAACGGGGTGAAAATAATGGGGAATATGCCCCTAGCAATGTAGTGTAAATAGTTGGGGAAGTGCTTAAAAAACGTAATGTAAGTAGTGGGGTAAATGTCCCTAGCAACGGGGTGTAAGTCGTCGGGGAAATGTCCCTAGCAACGGGAGGTATAAAGTGGGGAAATAACCCTAGTAAAGTAGTGTAAGTAGTGGGGGAGATGTCGTTACAACAGAAGGTTTGCAGTGGGCAAATGTTTCTAGCAACGGGGTGTAAGTTTTGTGAGAAATGTCCCTAGAAACCGGGTGAAAGTAGTGTGGGAAATGTCTCTACTAACTGGATGTAAAAAGTAAGGGAAATATCCCTAGCAGCAGGGTGTAAGCACTCGGGAAAATGTCCCTAGCAACGGGGTTTAAATAGTAAGAAAATGCCTTTAGCAACAGGGTATTAGTAGTGGAAGAAATGTCTTTAGAAACAGGGCGTAAGCAGTAGGGGTAATGTCCGTAGCCACAGGGTGTAAGACGTGGGAAAAATGTCCCTAGCAGCGAGGTTTAAGCTGTGGTGGAAAGTCCTTAGCAACGGGGTGTAAGTAGTGGGTGAATTGATCCTAACAACGGGAGGTATGCAATGCGGTAAATATCCCTAGCAACGGTGTGTAAGTTGTGTAGGAAATGACCCAAGCAACAGGGTGTAAGTAGTTTGGGAAATGTCTCTAGCAACGATGTGTATGTAGTGGAAAAAATATCCCTAGCAACGGAACGTTAGTAGTGGAAGAAATGACCTTAGGAACGGAATATTAGTATTTAGGGAAATGTACCGAGAAACATGAGGTATGCAGTGGAAGAAATGTCTGTAGCAACGGGAGGTATGCAGTTGGCGAAATGTCCCTAGCAACGTGGTGTAAATAGTGGGGAAAATGTTCCTAGCAATGGGATGTATGCTGCGAAAGAAATGTTTTTAGCAACGGGAATGAAGTAGTATGGGAAATATCCCTACCAACGGGGTGTAAGTAGTGGGAAAATTCCCTTAGCAACGGGGTGTAAATAGTGGGGAAATGTCTCTAGCAACGAAGTGTAAGTAGTGGGGGAAATGTCCCTAGCAACAGGGTGTAAGCAGTGGGGGAAATGTCACTTGCAGCGAGGTGTAAACATTTGTGAAAAGTCCCTAGCAACGGGGTGTAAGTAGTTGGGGAAATGATCCCAGGAACGGGGTGTAAGTAGTAGGGAAAATGTTTCTAACAACGGGGTGTAAGTAGTGGAAGAAATACCCCTAGCAACTGTGTGTAAGTCTTTGGGGAGATCTCGTTAACAACGGGGTGAAAGTAGTGTGAGAAACGTCCCTAGCAACGAGATTAAAGTAGTGAGGGAAATGTCCCGAGCAACGGGAGGTGTGCAGTGGGGGAAATGTTCCTGGAAATGGAGTGTAAGTAGTGGAAGAATTGCTCCTAGAAACGGGGTGAAAATAATGGGGTAAATGCCCCTAGCAACATGGTGTAAGTAGTTGGGGAAATGCTTCGAACAACGTAATGTAAGAAGAGGGGGAAATGTCTCTTCCAACGGGGTGTAAGTAGTGGGGGAATTGTCCCTAGCAACTGGATGTATGCAGTGGAAGAAATGTCTCTAGCAACGGAATATAAGTAGTGGAGAAAATGTCCCTAGAAACGGAATATAATTGGTGGGGGAAATTTTCCAGCATAAAGAGGTATGCAGTGGAAGAAATATCTTGAGCAACGGGATGTAAGTAGTGGGAAAAATTCCATAGCAACGGGAGGTATACAGTGGAAGGAATGTACCTAGCAACGAGAAATTTGCATTTGGGAAAATATCACTAGCAACAGGGTGTAAGCATTTGGGAAAATGTCCCTAGCAGCGGAGTGTAAGCAGTGATGGAAATGTCCCTAGGAACGGCGTGAAAGTAATGGGTGAAATGACCCAAGAAACGGGATGTATGTAGTGGCAACTGGAGATATACAGTATGGGAAATGTCCCTATCAACAGGGTGTAAGTTGTGTAAAAATGTCCGTAGACACCGGGTGAATGTAGTGTGGGGAAATGTCTCTAGCAACGGGATGTAAGTAGTGGGGGAAATGTCCCTAGCAGCGGGGTATAAGCAGGGGTGGAAATATCCCTCGCAATGGGGTGTAAGTAGTGGGGGATATGGCCCTAGAAACGGTGTGTAAGTAGTGAAGTAAATGCCCCTAGAAACGGGAGGTATACAGCAGGTAAAATGTTTCTAGCAACGAAGTGTAAGAAGTGTGGGAAATGTCTTTAGCAACGGGGCTAAAGCATTTGGAGAAATGTCCCTACCAACGGGGTGTAAGTACTAACGGAAATGTCCATTGAAACGAGGTGTAAGTATTATCGGAAATTTCCCGAGCAACGGAATGAGGTCGTGTAGCATATGTCGCTAGCAACGGTATGTATACAGTGAAAAAAATGTCCCTAGCAACGGGATGAAAGCAGTGGGGAAAATGTCCCTTGCAACGAAGTGTAAGTAGTGGGAAAAATGTCTCTAGCAACGTTATGTAAGTATTTGGGGAAATGTCCTTAGCAATGGGAGGTATGCAGTGTGCGAAATGTACCTAGAAGACATGGTCTTCTAGTAGTTGGAGACATGGTCTTAGCAATGGGGTGAAAGTAGTGAGGGAAATGCCTCTAGCAACGTGGTGTAAATAGTGTGGGAAATGTCCCCAGCAAAGGGGTGTAAGTAGTTGGAGAAATACTCATTGCAACAGGGTGAAAGTACTGGAGGAAATGACCCAACAACGGGGTGTAAGTAGTGGGGGAAATATCTTTAGCAACGGGGTGTACGTTTTTGGGAAAATTACCCAAGCAACGGGAGGAAAGAAGTTGCTGGAATGTCCCTAGCAACAAGGTGTAAGTGGTGGGGGAAATGTCCCTAGCAAAGGAATGTAAGTAGTGAGGAAATGTCCCTTGCAACGTGATTTTTGCAGTAGGGGAAATTTTCCAAGCAACAGGGTGTAAGTAGTGGAAGAAATGTCCCTACCAACGGGGTTTAAGTAGTGTAGGAAATGTCCCTAGCAACGGGATGTAAGCAGTGGGGGAAATGTTCCTACCAACGGGGTTTAAGTAGTGTAGGAAATGTCCCTAGCAACGGGATGTAAGCAGTGGGGGAAATGTTTTTAGCAACAGGGTGAAAGAAGTGGAAAAAATGCCCTTAGCAACGCGGTGTAAGTAGTATGGGAAATGTGCCTAGCAACGGGGTGTGAGTAGTGTGGGAAATGTTCGTAGCAAAGGAGTGTAAGTAGTTTGTTACATGTCATTAGCAACGGTGTGTGAGTTGTGTGGGAAATTTTCCTTCCAACGGGATGTAACAAGTGTGGGAAATGTCCCTAGCAACGGAATGTAAGTAGTTGGGAAAATGTCCCTAAGAATAGGATGTAAGTAGTGGGGGAGATGTCCCTAGCAACGGGATTTTAGTAGTGGGGGAAATGTTGTTAGCAACGGGATGTATGGAGTGGAAGAAATGACCCTAGCAACGGGAGGTATGCAGTGGATGAAATGTCCCTTTAAACTGGAAATATGCAGTTGTGGAAATGCCCCTAGCAACGGGGTGTAAGTAGTTGTGGAAATGCTTCGAACAACGGGGTATAAGTAGTGGGGGAAATGTTCTAAGCCACGAAGTGTAAGTAATGTGGGAAATGTCCCTAACAACGGGGTGTAAGTAGTGGAGGAAATATCTCTAGCAATATGGTGTAAGTAGTAGGGAAAATGCCTCTAGAAGCGGAGGTTAAGTAGTTGGGGAATTGTTTCTTGCTACAGGGTGTATGTCCCTAGGAACGAAAGGTATGCAGTGGGAGAAATGCCCCTAGCAATAGGAGGTATGCAGTGGGAGAAATATCCTTCGCAACGAGGTCTAAATAGTGTGGGAAATGTCCCTACCAACGAGGTGTAAATAGTGTGGAAAATGTCCCTAGCAACGAAGTGTAAGCATTTGGAGAAATATCCCTAGCAACGGGATGTAAGTAGTGTTGTAAAAGTCTTTTGCAATGGTGTTTAAGTAGTGTGGGAAGTGTCCCTAGCAACGTGGTGTAAGTAATGTGGGAAATGTCCCTAGCAACGGGGTGTAAGAATTTGGAGAAATGTCCCTAGCAACGGGTGTAAGCAGTCAGGGAAATGTTTTTAGCAATGGGGTGTAAGTCTTGTCGGAAATTTCTTTAGCAACGGGGTTTAAGTAGTGTGGCAAATGTCCCTAGCAATGAGAGGTATGCGTTGAGAAAAATGTCCATAGCAACGGGTTGTAAGTAGTGTGAGAAATATCCCTAGCAACGGAAACAAAGCATTTGGAGAAATATTTCTTGCAACGGAGTGTAAGCAGTTGGGGAAATGTCTCTAGAAACGGTGTGTATGTATTGTCAGAAATATCCCTTACAACGGGTGGAATGCAGTGGGGAAAATGTCTCTAGAAACAGGGTGTAAGTAGTGTGGGAAATATCCCTAGCAACGGGGTGTAAGTAGAGGGAAAAATGTATCTAGCAGCTGGATGTGAGAGTCCCGAGAAAAAGATGTATGCAGTGGGGGAAATGTCCCTAGGAACTGGGTGTAAGTAGTTTGGGAAATGCCCATAGCAACAGGGTGTAAGCAGTGGGGGAAATGACCCTAGGAGAGGGGTATAAGCAGTGGTCGAAATGTCCTTAGCAAGTGGGTGTAAGTAGTAAGGGAAATGTACTTAGCAACAGGGTGTAAGTAGTGTGGGAAATGTCCTTTGCAATGGATGTAAGTAGTGAGGGAAATGTCCCGAGAAACGGGGAGTAAGTACTGAGAAAAATTTCCTTAGCCACCTGATGTAAGTAGTGGGGGAAATGTTTCTAACAACGGGGTGTTAGTAGTGGGTGAAATGTCTCTAGACACGGGGTGTAAGCAGTGGAAGAAATGACCCTAGCAACTGGGTGTAAGTTGTGGGGGAAATGTCCTTAGCAACGACGTCTAAGTAGTGGGAGAAATGTTTCTAGCAATGGAGTGAAAGTGGTGGGGGAAATACCCCTAGCAACTGGGTGTAAGTAGTGGAAGAATGCTTCTAGCAACTGGTTGTAAGTAGTGGAAGAAAGGCTACTAACAACGGGGAGTAAGTAGTGGGATAATTGCTCTTAGAAACGGGGTGAAAGAAATGGGAGAAATGCCTTTAAGAACGGAATGTAAGTAGTTGGTGAAATTCCCTAGCAACGGGATGTATGCAGTGGAAAAAATGTTTCTAGCAAAGGGATGTAAGTAGTAAGGGAATTTCCATAGCAAAGGGAGGTATGCAATGAAAGAAATGTTTTTAGCAACGGGAGGTATGTAGTTGGGGAAAAGTCCCTGCAACGTGATGTAAAGATTAGGGGAAATGTCCCTAGCAACGGTGTGTAAGTACTGAGTGAAATGTCCCTCGAAACGGGGGGAAGTAGTGAGGAAATGCCCCTATCAACGGGGTGTAAATAGTGGGGTAAATATCCCTAGCAACAGGGTGTAAGCAGTGGGGGAATGTCCCTAGCAGCGAGGTGTAAGCATTGGTGAAAATGTCCCTTGCAACTGGGTGTAAGTAGTGGGGGAAATGTCAAAGCAACGGGGTTTAAATAGTAAGGGAAATGTCCCTAGAAACGGGATGTAAGTAGAGGGTAATATGTCGCTAGCAACGGGAGTTATACAGTGGAAGAAATGATCCTAGCATCGGGAGGTATGCAGTGGATGAAATGTCCCTTTTAACGGAAAATATGCAGTTGAGGAAATATCACTAGCAACAGGGTGTAAGCATTAGAGAAAATGTTTATAGCAGCGAAGTGTAAGCAGTGGTGGAAATGTCCCTAGTAACGGGGTGTAAGAAGTGAGGGAAATGTCCTTAGCAACAAGATGTAAGTATTGTGGTAAATGTCTCTAGCAACGGGATGTAAGTAGTGGGGGGAAATGTCCCGAGCAACTGTATGTTACTAGTGATGGAAATGTCCCTAGCAGCGGGTTTTAGTACTGTGGGAAATGTCCCTAGCAGCGGTGTGTAAGCAGTGGTGGAAATGTCCCAAGCAAGGGGGTGTAAGTTGCTGTGAAAATGTCATTCGCAACAGGGTGTAAGTAGTGAGGGATATGGCTATAGCGACGGGGTGTAAGTAGTGGGTGAAATGTCTTTAGCAACGGGGTGTAAGTAGTGGGGAAAATGTCCCTATGAACAGGGTGTTAGCAGTGATGGAAATGTCTCTTGCAGCGAGGTGTAAGCAGTAGAGGAAAATCCCTAGCAACGAAGTGTAAGTACTTTGGGAAATGATCCTAGGAACGGGGTGTAAGTAGTTGGGAAAACGTTTCTAGCAACAGAATGTAAGTAGTGGGTCAAATACCCCTAGAAACTGGGTGTAATTCGTGGTGCAGATGTCGTTAATAACGGGGTGCAAGTCGCGTAAGAAATGTACCTAGCAACGAGATTGAAGTAGTTTGGAAAATGTCTCTTGCAACGGGATGTATGTAGTGTGGGAAATGTCCCTAGCAACGATTTGTAAGTAGTAAGAAAATTGTCCCTAGCAAATGAATGTAAGTAGTGGAAGAAATGTCCCTAACAATGGAATGTTAGTATTAAGGGAAATTTGTCTTTAGAAACGGGAGATATCCAGTGAAAGAAATGTCTGAAGCAACGGGAGGTATGCAGTTGAGGAAATGTCCCTAGCAACGTGGTGTAAGTAGTGGGGGAAATGTTCCTAGGAACGGGATGTATGCAGTGGAAGAAATGTCTACAGCAACGAGAGGTATGCAGTGAATCAAATGTCCCTTTTAACGGAAGTGATGCAGTTGGGGAAATATCCCTAGCAGCTGATGTAGGGAGTGATGGAAATGTCCCTAGCAACGGGATGAAAGTAGTAGTGAAAATGTCCCTAGCAAAGGGGTGTAAATAGTGAGAGAAATGTCCCTAGGAACGGGATGTTAGTAGTAAGGGAAATATCCCTACCAACAGGAGGTATGCAGTGGGTAAATGTCCCTAGCAACCGGGTGTAAGTAGTTGAAAAATGTCCTTAGCAACGGTTTGTAAGTAGTGTGAAAAATGTCCCCAACAACGGGGTGTAAGTAGTGGAAGGTTTGCTCTTAGAAACGAGGTGAAAATAATATGGGAAATGCTCCTAGCAATGGGGTGTAAGTACTTGGGGAAATGCTTCGAACAACGGGATGTAAGAAGTTGGGGAAATGTCCCTAGCAATGGGGTATAAGTAGTAGAAGATATGTCCTTAGCAACGGGATGTAAGTAGTTGGGGAATTGTCCCTACTCAGGGATTGTAAGTAGAAGGGGAAATGTCTCTAGCAACTGGATGTATGCAGTGGAAGAAATGTTTCTAGCAACGGGATGAAAGTGGTGGGGAAAATGTCTCTAGAAACGGAATATAAGTAGTGGGGGAATTTCCTAGCAAAGGGAGGTATTCAGTGGAAGAAATGTCGTTAGCAACGGAGATTAAGTAGTGTGGGAAATGTCCCTAGCAACGGTATGTCAGTAGTAGGAAAATACCCTTAGCAACGGGGTGTTAGTAGTGTGGAAAATTTCCCTAGGAACAGGGCGTAAGCAGTGGGGGAAATGTCCCTAGCAACGGGGTGTAAGCAGTGGTGGAAATGTCCCTCTCAACGGGGTGTAAGTAGTAAGGAAATGCCTTCAGCAACAAGGTATTAGTAGTGGAAGAAATGTCTTTAGAAACAGGGCGTAAGCAGTAGAGGTAATGTCCGTAGCCACAGGGTGTAAGCCGAGGGAAAAATGTCCCTAGCAGCGAGGTTTAAGCAGTGGTGGAACGTCCTTAGCAATGGGGTGTAAGTAGTGGGGGAAATGATCCCAGCAACGTGAGGTATGCAATGTGGTAAATATCCCTAGCAACGGTGTGTAAGTTGTGTAGGAAATGACCCTAGCAACCGGGTGTAAGTAGTTTGGGAAATGTCCCTAGCAACGATGTGTAAGTAGTGGGAAAAATATCCCTAGCAACGGAACGTAAGTAGTGGAAGAAATAACCTTAGGAACGAAATATTAGTATTTAGGGAAATGTACCGAGAAACGTGAGGTATGCAGTGGAAGAAATGTCTCTAGCAACGGGAGGTATGCAGTTGGCAAAATGTCCCTAGCAACGTGGTGTAAATAGTGGGGAAAATGTTCCTAGCAATGGGATGTATGCTGTGAAAGAAATGTTTTAGCAACGGGGATGAAGTAGTGTGGGAAATATCCCTACCAACGGGGTGTAAGTAGTGGGAAAATGCTCTTAGCAACGGGGTGTAAATAGTGGGGAAATACCTCTAGCAACGATTGTGTAAGTAGTGGGGGAAATGTCCCTAGCAACAGGGTGTAAGCAGTGGGGGAAATGTCACTTGCAGCGAGGTGTAAACATTTGTGAAAAGTCCCTAGCAATGGGGTGTAAATAGTTGGGGAAATGATCCCAGGAACGGGGTGTAAGTAGTAGGGAAAATGTTTCTAGCAACGGGGTGTAAGTAGTGCAAGAAATACCCCTAGCAACTGTGTGTAAATCTTTGGGGAGATCTCGTTAACAACGGGGTGAAAATAGTGTGAGAAACGTCTCTAGCAACGAGATTAAAGTAGTGTGGGAAATGGCCATTTCAACGGGATGTAAGTAGTGTGGGAAATGCCCTTAGAAACAATGTGTAAGTAGTGGAAGAAATGACCCTAGCAACAATGTGTAAGTAGTGAAAGAAATGTCCCTAGCAATGGAATGTTAGTATTAAGGGAAATGTCCCTAGAAACGGAAGGTATCCAGTGGAAGATGTGCTAGGGAAATGACCCTAGCAACGTGATGTAAGTAGTGTCAGAAATGTCCCTTGGAACGGTGTTTAAGTTGTGTCGCAAATGTCCCTAGCAACGGTATGTAAGTAGATTGGAATATGCTCCTAGCAACGGGATGTAAGTAGCAGGGGAGTTGTCCCTTGCCACGGGATGTAAGTAGTGAAGGAAATGTCTCTAGCAACTGGATATATGCATTGGAAGAAATGTCCCTAGGAACGGGGTGTAAACAGTGGAGGAAATGTCCCTAGCAATGGGAGGTATGCAGTGGGAGAAATGTCCCTACCAACAGTGTGTAACTGATGTGATAAATATCCCTAGCAACGGAAATAAAGCATTTGGAGAAATATCCGTTGCAACGGGGTGTAAGCAGTTGGGGAAATGTCTCTAAAAACGATGTGTATGTATTGTCGAAAATATCCCTTCCAACGGGTGGAATGCAATGGGGAAAATATCCCTAGCAACGGGGTGTTAGTAGTGTGGAAAATTTCCCTAGGAACAGGGCGTAAGCAGTGGGGGAATGTCCCTAGCAACGGGGTGTAAGCAGTGGTGGAAATGTCCCTCTCAACGGGGTGTAAGTAGTAAGGAAATGCCTTCAGCAACAAGGTATTAGTAGTGGAAGAAATGTCTTTAGAAACAGGGCGTAAGCAGTAGAGGTAATGTCCGTAGCCACAGGGTGTAAGCCGAGGGAAAAATGTCCCTAGCAGCGAGGTTTAAGCAGTGGTGGAACGTCCTTAGCAATAGGGTGTAAGTAGTGGGGGAAATGATCCCAGCAACGTGAGGTATGCAATGTGGTAAATATCCCTAGCAACGGTGTGTAAGTTGTGTAGGAAATGACCCTAGCAACCGGGTGTAAGTAGTTTGGGAAATGTCCCTAGCAACGATGTGTAAGTAGTGGGAAAAATATCCCTAGCAACGGAACGTAAGTAGTGGAAGAAATAACCTTAGGAACGAAATATTAGTATTTAGGGAAATGTACCGAGAAACGTGAGGTATGCAGTGGAAGAAATGTCTCTAGCAACGGGAGGTATGCAGTTGGCAAAATGTCCCTAGCAACGTGGTGTAAATAGTGGGGAAAATGTTCCTAGCAATGGGATGTATGCTGTGAAAGAAATGTTTTTAGCAACGGGGATGAAGTAGTGTGGGAAATATCCCTACCAACGGGGTGTAAGTAGTGGGAAAATGCTCTTAGCAACGGGGTGTAAATAGTGGGGAAATACCTCTAGCAACGATTGTGTAAGTAGTGGGGGAAATGTCCCTAGCAACAGGGTGTAAGCAGTGGGGGAAATGTCACTTGCAGCGAGGTGTAAACATTTGTGAAAAGTCCCTAGCAATGGGGTGTAAATAGTTGGGGAAATGATCCCAGGAACGGGGTGTAAGTAGTAGGGAAAATGTTTCTAGCAACGGGGTGTAAGTAGTGCAAGAAATACCCCTAGCAACTGTGTGTAAATCTTTGGGGAGATCTCGTTAACAACGGGGTGAAAATAGTGTGAGAAACGTCTCTAGCAACGAGATTAAAGTAGTGTGGGAAATGGCCCTTTCAACGGGATGTAAGTAGTGTGGGAAATGCCCTTAGAAACAATGTGTAAGTAGTGGAAGAAATGACCCTAGCAACAATGTGTAAGTAGTGAAAGAAATGTCCCTAGCAATGGAATGTTAGTATTAAGGGAAATGTCCCTAGAAACGGAAGGTATCCAGTGGAAGATGTGCTAGGGAAATGACCCTAGCAACGTGATGTAAGTAGTGTCAGAAATGTCCCTTGGAACGGTGTTTAAGTTGTGTCGCAAATGTCCCTAGCAACGGTATGTAAGTAGATTGGAATATGCTCCTAGCAACGGGATGTAAGTAGCAGGGGAGTTGTCCCTTGCCACGGGATGTAAGTAGTGAAGGAAATGTCTCTAGCAACTGGATATATGCATTGGAAGAAATGTCCCTAGGAACGGGGTGTAAACAGTGGAGGAAATGTCCCTAGCAATGGGAGGTATGCAGTGGGAGAAATGTCCCTACCAACAGTGTGTAACTGATGTGATAAATATCCCTAGCAACGGAAATAAAGCATTTGGAGAAATATCCGTTGCAACGGGGTGTAAGCAGTTGGGGAAATGTCTCTAAAAACGATGTGTATGTATTGTCGAAAATATCCCTTCCAACGGGTGGAATGCAATGGGGAAAATATCCCTAGCAACGGGGTGTTAGTAGTGTGGAAAATTTCCCTAGGAACAGGGCGTAAGCAGTGGGGGAAATGTCCCTAGCAACGGGGTGTAAGCAGTGGTGGAAATGTCCCTCTCAACGGGGTGTAAGTAGTAAGGAAATGCCTTCAGCAACAAGGTATTAGTAGTGGAAGAAATGTCTTTAGAAACAGGGCGTAAGCAGTAGAGGTAATGTCCGTAGCCACAGGGTGTAAGCCGAGGGAAAAATGTCCCTAGCAGCGAGGTTTAAGCAGTGGTGGAACGTCCTTAGCAATGGGGTGTAAGTAGTGGGGGAAATGATCCCAGCAACGTGAGGTATGCAATGTGGTAAATATCCCTAGCAACGGTGTGTAAGTTGTGTAGGAAATGACCCTAGCAACCGGGTGTAAGTAGTTTGGGAAATGTCCCTAGCAACGATGTGTAAGTAGTGGGAAAAATATCCCTAGCAACGGAACGTAAGTAGTGGAAGAAATAACCTTAGGAACGAAATATTAGTATTTAGGGAAATGTACCGAGAAACGTGAGGTATGCAGTGGAAGAAATGTCTCTAGCAACGGGAGGTATGCAGTTGGCAAAATGTCCCTAGCAACGTGGTGTAAATAGTGGGGAAAATGTTCCTAGCAATGGGATGTATGCTGTGAAAGAAATGTTTTAGCAACGGGGATGAAGTAGTGTGGGAAATATCCCTACCAACGGGGTGTAAGTAGTGGGAAAATGCTCTTAGCAACGGGGTGTAAATAGTGGGGAAATACCTCTAGCAACGATTGTGTAAGTAGTGGGGGAAATGTCCCTAGCAACAGGGTGTAAGCAGTGGGGGAAATGTCACTTGCAGCGAGGTGTAAACATTTGTGAAAAGTCCCTAGCAATGGGGTGTAAATAGTTGGGGAAATGATCCCAGGAACGGGGTGTAAGTAGTAGGGAAAATGTTTCTAGCAACGGGGTGTAAGTAGTGCAAGAAATACCCCTAGCAACTGTGTGTAAGTCTTTGGGGAGATCTCGTTAACAACGGGGTGAAAATAGTGTGAGAAACGTCTCTAGCAACGAGATTAAAGTAGTGTGGGAAATGGCCCTTTCAACGGGATGTAAGTAGTGTGGGAAATGTCCTTAGAAACAATGTGTAAGTAGTGGAAGAAATGACCCTAGCAACAATGTGTAAGTAGTGAAAGAAATGTCCCTAGCAATGGAATGTTAGTATTAAGGGAAATGTCCCTAGAAACGGAAGGTATCCAGTGGAAGATGTGCTAGGGAAATGACCCTAGCAACGTGATGTAAGTAGTGTCAGAAATGTCCCTTGGAACGGTGTTTAAGTTGTGTCGCAAATGTCCCTAGCAACGGTATGTAAGTAGATTGGAATATGCTCCTAGCAACGGGATGTAAGTAGCAGGGGAGTTGTCCCTTGCCACGGGATGTAAGTAGTGAAGGAAATGTCTCTAGCAACTGGATATATGCATTGGAAGAAATGTCCCTAGGAACGGGGTGTAAACAGTGGAGGAAATGTCCCTAGCAATGGGAGGTATGCAGTGGTAGAAATGTCCCTACCAACAGTGTGTAACTGATGTGATAAATATCCCTAGCAACGGAAATAAAGCATTTGGAGAAATATCCGTTGCAACGGGGTGTAAGCAGTTGGGGAAATGTCTCTAAAAACGATGTGTATGTATTGTCGAAAATATCCCTTCCAACGGGTGGAATGCAATGGGGAAAATATCCCTAGCAACGGGGTGTAAATAGAGGGGGAAATGGCTCTTGCTGACGGATGTAAGAAAAAGGAAATGTCCCGAGCAAAAGATGTATGCAGTGGAATAAATGTCCCTAGCAACGGGATGCAAGTAGTAGGAGAAATGTCTCTAGGAACGAGAGGTATGCAGTGGGGAAAATGTTACCTCGCAAGAATTTGTAAGTAGTGGGGGATATGTCTCTAGAAACGGGGTGTAAGTAGTGGAAGAAATGCCCATAGCAACGGGAGGTATGCAGTGGAGAAAATGACCCAAATTAATGGGAGTAAGTAGTGTGGGAAATGTCCCTAGAACAGGGTGTAAGTAGTGGGTGAAATGTCCATAAGAACAGAGTGTAAGTAATGGGGAAATGACCCTAGCAACAAAGTGTAAGTAGTAGGGAAATGTCCCTAGCAATGGAGTGTAAGTAGTGGATGAAATTTCCCAAGCAACGGAGGGTAAGTACTTCTAGCTTCTAGCAACGGGGTGAAAGTAATGGTGGAAATACCACTAGCAACTGGTGTAAATAGTGGGGGATATGTCGTAAGCAATGGGGTGCGAGTAATGTGGGAAATATCCGTAGCAACGGGGTTTAAGTAGTGTGGTAAACGTCCCTAGCAACGGATTGTAAGTAGTGGGAGATATGTCCCTAGCAACGGTATTTAAGTATTGTGGGAAATGTTACTAGCAACTGGATGTTAGTAGTGAAAGAAATGTCCCTGGCAACGGGATGTATGCAGTAAAACAAATGTTCCTAGCAACGGGAGGTATGAAGTGGAATAAATGTCCCTTTTAACAGGAGGTATGCAGTTTGGGAAATATCCCTAGAATAGGGTTTAAGCATTTAGGAAAATGTCCCTAGCAACGTATTGCAAGTAGTAAGGGAAATGTGACTATCAACGGGATGGAAGTAGTGTGAGAAATGTCCCTAACAACCGGGTATAGTAGTTTGGGAAATGTCTTTAGCAACGGGATGTAATTCCAAAACAAACAAACTGTAAATAGTGGGGGAAATGTCCCTAGCAACGGGATGTTACTATTGGGAGAAATGTCACTAGCAACGAGATGTTTGCAGTGAAAGAAATGTCTTTAGCAACGGGGATTAAGTAGTGTGGGAAATGTCCCTGATAACGAGATGTAAAAAATCGGGGAAATGTCCCTAGAACAGGGTGTAAGTAGTGGGTAAAATGTTCCTATCAACGGGGTGTAAGTAGTTGGGAAATGATCCTAGCAACGGAGTCTAAGTAGTAGTGGAAATGTCTCTAGCAACAGGGTGTAAGCAGTGGGAAAATGTCCCTAGCAGCGAGGTGTAAGCAATGGTGGAAATGTCCCAAACAATGGGTGTAATTAGTGAGGAAAATTTCCCTAGGAACGGGGTGTAAATATTGGTGGAAATGCTCTAGAACGGGGTGTAAGTCGTCGGGAAAACGTCCCTAGCAACGATAGGTATACAGTGGTGAAATGTCCCTAATAACGGGGTGTGGGTAGTGGGGGAGATGTCGTTAGCAATGGGAGGATTGCAGTGGGGGAAATGTCCAAATAACGGGGTGTAAGATGTGTGGGAAATGTCCCTAGCAACCGGGTGTTAGTAGTGTGGGAAATATCTCTAGCAACGGGGTGTACGTAGTGGGGGAGATGATCCTTGCAACAGAGTGTAAGTAGTGGGGTAAATGTCGTTAGCAACGGGGTGCAAGTAGATTGGAAAATGTTCCTAACAACGGCATTAAAGTAGTGTGAGAAATGTCCCTCGCAAGAGGATTTAAATAGTGGGAATAATGTCCCTAGGAAAGGGATGTAAGTAGTGCAAGAAATGTCCCTAGCAACGGGATGTTAGTAGTAAGGGAAATGTCTTTAGAAACGGGAGGTAGGCATTGGAAGAAATATCTCTCGCAACGTGGTGCAAGTAGTAAGGGAAATGTTCCTAGCAACAAGGTGTAAGTAGTGGGAGAAATGTCCCTAGGAACGTGGTGTAAGTAGTAAAGAAATGCGCCTATCAACGGGGTGTTTGTAGTTGGGGAAATGACCCTAGCAACGGGGTGTAATTAGTAGAGGAAATGTTTCTAGCAACGGGGTGTAAGTAGTAGGGGAAATGTCCCTAGCAACCGGGTGAAAGTAGTGTGGGAAATGTCCCTAGCAACGGGGTGTAAGTTGTGTGGGAAATGTCCATTGAAACGAGGTGTAAGTATTATCGGAAATTTCCCGAGCAACGGAATGAGATAGTGTAGCATATGTCGCTAGCAACGGTATGTATACAGTGAAAAAAATGTCCCTATCAACGGGGTGAAAGCAGTGGGGAAAATGTCCTTAGCAATGGGAGGTATGCAGTGTGCGAAATGTACCTAGAAGACATGGTCTTAGCAATGGGGTGAAAGTAGTGAGGGAAATGCCCCTAGCAACGTGGTGTAAATAGTGTGGGAAATGTCACAACAACGGGGTGTAAGTAGTGGGGGAAATGTCTTTAGCAACGGGGTGTACGTTTTTGGAAAAATTACCCAAGCAACGGGGGAAAGAAGTTGCGGAAATGTCCCTCGCTACAAGGTGTAAGTGGTGGGGGAAATGTCCCTAGCAAAGGAATGTAAGTAGTGAGGAAATATCCCTTGCAACGTGATTTATGCAGTAGGGGAAATTTTCCTAGCAACAGGGTGTAAGTAGTGGAAGAAATGTCCCTACCAACGGGGTTTAAGTAGTGTAGGAAATGTCCCTAGCAACGGGATGTAAGCAGTGGGGGAAATGTTCCTACCAACGGGGTTTAAGTAGTGTAGGAAATGTCCCTAGCAACGGGATGTAAGCAGTGGGGGAAATGTTCCTAGCAACAGGTTGAAAGAAGTGGGGAAAATGCCCCTAGCAACGCGGTGTAAGTAGTATGGGAAATGTACCTAGCAACGAGGTGTAAGTAGTGTGGGAAATGTTCCTAGCAACGGGGGTATACAGTGATCGAAATATCCCTAGCAACAGGAGGTATACAGTGGGTGAAATGTCCCTAACAACGTGGTGAAATAAGTGTGGGAAATTCTTTAAGAATGGTGAGCAAGTATTTTGGGAACTGTCCCTAGCAACGGGCTGTAAATAGTATGGGAAATGTTCCTTGTAAAGCGGTGTAAGTATTTGGAAAATGTCCCTAGCAACGGGGTGTAAGCAGTGGGAGAAATGACCCTTGCAAAGGGGTGTAAGTCATATCGGAAATTTTCCTAGCAACAGAATGTAAGTAGTGAAGGAATTTCCATAGCAACGGGAGGTATGCAGTGGAAGAATTATCCCTAACAACGGTATAGAGTGGGGAATATGTCCCTAGGAAACGGATGTAAGTAGTGTGTGAATTGTCCCTAGCCACGGGATGTAAGTAGTAGGGGAAGTGTCTCTAGCAACTGGATGTAAGCATTGGAAGAAATGTCCCTAGGAACGGGATGTAAGTAGTGGAAGAAATGCCCCTAGCAATGGTAGGTATGCAATGGGGAAAATGTCCCTAGCAACGGGATGCATGCAGTGAAAGAAATGTCTTTAGCAACGGGGATTAAGTAGTTAGGAAAATGTCTTTAGGAACGGGGTTTAAGCAGTCGGGAAAATATCCTTAGCAACGGGGTGTTAGTAGTGGGGGAAATGTCTCTAGCAGCAGGATGTATGCAGTGGAAGAAAAATCCCCAGCAACGTGAGGTATGCAGTTGATGAAATGTCCATTTTATCGGGTGGTATGCAGTTGGAGAAATATCCCTAGCAACAGAATGTAAGCTTTTGAAAAAATGTCCCTAGCAGCGGGGTGTAAGCAGTAATGGAAATATCCTTAGCTACGGGGTGTAAGTAGTGGAAGAAATGCCCTAGCAACGGGATGTAAGTTGTAAAGGAAATGTCCCTAGCAACGGGAATAATGCAATGAGAGAAATGTTCTTAGCAACGGGGTGTAAGTAGTGTGAAAAATGTCCCTATCAATGTGGTGTAAGTAATGTGGGAAATGGAAATGACCATAGCATCGAAATCTTAGTAGTTGGAGAAATGTCCTGAGCGACGTGATATATGCAGTGAAAAAAATGTCCCTAGCAAAGGCGTTTAAGTAATGTGGGAAATGTCCCTAGCAGGGGGGTCTAAGATATCGTGGAAATGTCCCTAGTTACGTTGTGTATGTAGTTGGAGAATTGTCCCTAGCAACGGGGTGTAAGAAGTGGGGGAAATGTCTTGAGCAACGTAGTGTAAGCAGTATAAGAAATGTCACTAGCAACCGGGTGTAAGAAGTGGGGGAAATGTCTTGAGCAACGTAGTGTAAGCAGTATAAAAAATGTCGGAAATTTCCCTAGCAATGTTTTGTAAGTAGTGTGGCAAATTTCCCGAGCAACTGGAGGTATGCAGTGGGAGAAATGTCCCAAGAAACGGGTTGTTAGTAGTGTGGGAAAATGTCCCTAGCAACATGTAGTAAGCAGTGGGGGAAATGTTCCTAGCAACGAAGTGTTAGTAAGGTCTAAACTGTCCCTAGCGAAGGAGAGTAAGTAGAGGGGGAAATGTCCCTAGCAAAGGGAATTGGGTAGTATGAGAAATGTTTCTAGGAACGGAACGAATGCAGTGTTGGAAATTTTACCTAGCAACGATGTGAAAGTAGTGGGTGAAATATCCCAAGCAACGTAGTGTAGGTAGTCGGGGAAATGTCCTTAAAACGGGAGGTATGCAGTTGGAGAAATGTCCCTGGCAACGTGGTGCAAGTAGTAATGGAAATGACCCTAGCAACAAGGTGTAAGTAGTGGGAGAAATGTCCCTAGCAACGTGGTGTAAGTAGTGGGGAAATGCCTTTAGCAAAGGGGTGTTTTTAGTGAGGGAAATGACCCTAGAAACGGGGTGTAATTAGTAAGGGAAATGTTTCAAGCCACGGGGTGTTAGTAGGGGGGGAAATGTCCCTAGCAACGGGGTGTAAGTAATGTGGGTAATATCCCTAGCAACGGGGTGTAAGTAGTGGATGAAATATCCCTAGAAAGGTTGTGTAAATAGTAAAGAAAATGGTTATAGCAGCAAAGGTAAGTAGTTGGGGAAATGCCCCTAGCTACAGTGTGTAAGTGGTAAAAAATGTACCAAGAAAGGAAACGTATGCAGTGGGAGAAATGTCCGTAGCAACGGGAGGTATGCAGTGGGAGAAATAACTGTAGCAACGGGGTGTAAGTAGTGTGGAAAATGTCCTTTGCAACGAGGTGTAAGTAGTGTGGGAAATGTAATGTTTCTAGCAACGGGGTGAAAACAGTAAAGGAAATGTCCCTATCAACGGGATGTAAGTAGTGTCGGATATCTCCCTAGCAACGGGGATTAAGTAGTATCAGAAACGTCCCTAGCAACTACGTGTAAGTAGTGGGGATAATTTTTCTAGCAACGGGGTGAAAGTTGTGAGGAAAATACCCCTAGCAACTAGGTGTAAGTAATGGGGGAAATGTCCCTTGCAACAGGATGTGAGAAGTGTGGGAAATGTTCCTAGCAACGGGATGTAAGTAGTGGAAAAAATGTCCCTAGCAACGAGATAAGTAGTGGGGGAAATGACCGTGTCAACGGGATGTAAGTTGTAAGGGAAATGTTTCTCGCAACGGGATGTAAGTAATGGGGGAAATGTCCTAAGCCACGAATTGTAAGTAATGTGGGAAATGTCCCTAACAACGGGGTTTAAGTAGTGGAGGAAATATCCCTAGCAACGGGGTGTAAGTAGAGGGGGAAATGTCTCTTGCTGCCGGATGTAAGAAGGAGGAAATGTCCCTAGCAAAAGATGTATGCAGTTCAAGAAATGTCCCTAGCAACGAGTTTAAGTAATAGGGGAAATATCTCTAGGAACGAGAGGTATGCAGTGGGGGAAATGTTACCTCGCAAGAATGTGTAGGTAGTGGGAGACATGTCTCTAGAAACGGGGTGTAAGTAGTGGGGGAAATGCCCATAGCAACGGGAGGTATGCAGTGGGGAAAATGACCCAAATAAAGGGGAGTAAGTAGTGAGAAAAATGTTCTTAGCAACTTCATGTAAGTAGTGGGGGAAATGTCCTTAGCAATGACGTGTAAGTAGTGGGGTAAATGTTTCTAGCAACAGAATGTAAGTAGTTGGGTAAATGGCCCTAAGAATAGGATGTAAGTAGTGGGGGAAATGTCCTTAGCAATGACGTGTAAGTAGTGGGGTAAATGTTTGTAGCAACAGAATGTAAGTAGTTGGGAAAATGTCCCTAAGAATAGGATGTAAGTAGTGGGGGAAATGTCTCTAGCAACGGGATTTTAGTAGTGGGTGAAATGTTGTTCGCAACGGAAAGTATACAGTGGAAAAAATGTCTCTAGCAAAGGGATGTATGTAGTAGGGGAATTTCCATAGCAACGGGAGCTATGCAGTGAAAGGAATATTTTTAGCAACGGGAGGTATGTAGTTGGGGAAATATAACTAGCATCGTGGTGTAAAGAGTAGGGGAAATGTCCCTAGCAACTGGGTGTAAGTAGTGGCGGAAATATAACTCGAAACAGGGTGTAAGTAATGTGGGATATGGCACTTGCATCGGGGTGTAAGTAGTGGGGTAGATTATCCTAGCAACGGGTGGTATGCAGTGGAAGAGATGTCCCTAGAAACGGGGTGTAAGCATTTGGAGAAATGTCCATAGCAACGAAGTGTAAGGAGTGGGGGATATGTCCCTAGCAACATAATATAAGTAGTTTGGCAAATGTCCTTAGCAACGGGGAAAAGTAGTGAGGAAAATGCTCCTAGCAACGTGGTGTAAATAGTGTGGGATATGTCCCCAGTAACAGGGTGTAAGTAGTGGAAGAAAGTTCCTAGCAACGGGGTGTAAGTAGTGGGGGAAATGTCCCAAGCAATGGGGTGTAAGTAGTGGGGAAATACCCCTATCAACGGGGTGTAAATAGTGGGAGAAATATCCCTAGAAACAGAGTGATTCCTCTGAACAACATACAACTATAAATGAAAACAACAAAAATAAATCTGTACGAACAGTTTTACTTAGATATACTTTAGACTTCATTATTTTGTAAGATTTATTCAGTGTAAGTCACAAAGATGTGAGAAACCAATCGCGACTTTCATGTTTGTTTATATGTGAAGTCTGATGAGATACCCCAGAATACAATTTACCTATTGTTTTTAACTCTTAATCCCAAAGCCTATGGACGTGTGTTTAACAATACAAAATTTACCTATTACTTTCAGCTTCTAATTCCAAATCCTATTATTGTTTTTGTTAAGTAATTCTCATTTCTTTACATACTAAATACTCAAGTTTCGTTTTTCCGTACAATGTTCTTAGTGGTTTACTTTCTACAGACTTTTCAACTTATCTTTTTATGATATTACAGAATTCGATCTCAACACCAGTCAGTGAAATTCAGCTTTGAAAGTAGCTGTAAACAATATCTGAATGTGGTTGAACAGAGAACATTATTTACTGCTTGTTTTATACACACTATGAACCGTGGTGTCTGTCCATCAGTTCATCTATCTCCTGTTTATGACAGCTTCACTTCTCATGTTGACTGTGAAAAGCAACGAATGAAGGCAAAGTTCAACATTAACTATTTAAATAACGGTAGAACAGGTATGAATAATGTTAATAACAAACAGGATATCCTACACTAACTTGTTATGAATTAATAACACTATTTATCAGAATTTAAAATGTGACATAACGGTTTGTTATTGTTAAATTGTTCTTATCAGAACACTTACTATACAAACATGAAACACCAAACAGAGAAAACCCAAACTCATTTAACACACTTACTCAAGAGTTTCATGCAATTTTACAATTTGTCTTTAGTCACTGCTACACGAGGGCTATTTGCGCTTGTCGTCCCCAATGTAGCAGAAAGACCAGATGGAAGGCAAGTAGTCATTGCTACCCAGCGCCAAGTCTTGGTCTACTATTTTATCAATGAATAATGGGATTAACCGTCACTTTATAATGTCCACATGGCTAAAAGGTCTATCATGTTTGGTGTGGCGTGGAGAAGTACACCGGACTTTGGTACCATTTGCTTGTTTATCACTCAACATATGGATCCCCATTAAGTTCCTCGACTGAAATCACTACAAGTTGGTGTATATATAAATAATTTACGAAGGTTCTCATACACTTTCTCATTCATTTACTACGATAACTGTATTTATATATACACATATATTCGTATGAACATAGATATATACGGACGGGAATTTAAATAGAGATGTCGTTGGTATTGTTTTACGAGTGTTGTACGAGTATTGATGACAAAGTTACGTATGGACAATTCCACAGAAACCGTGCATGTCAGGCAGACATTAGTGGTTGTCTGATTTAATAACAATCTAAGCGATGGTAAAAATTATTTTTAAAGTTGAATAAAAATAAACATATGAGTATCAATAAAAATATAGGAAAATATCAGTATATTTAGTGAAGTATTTGTTGCTCTTTTTACTTTATAAGCAATTCTATCCTTTTAAGAGTAGTAACATAGAAATTCAAAAATGTTCCAGTGTTTGTCCTCTTTGGAATTATTTAGATTTTTATTGATTACTTCAATGACCACTCCTCAACATGTTTCACACTGAACATTGATGATAAAATTGTAAACAGTTTCAGGTTTGTTTTGTTTTCTTTTTACCAATAATGTACTTTTAATGTTCTTCTATACATCAGAATTCTCAGATGTTGAGTGATTTATAGAACTGTGTATTCTTAAAAAAACACATTAACTCATAACAATAAAAATTATATCAGGCTGTGACTGTTATACAAGATTAAATATTAAAATAAATAGATAGAGCTTAAAGGATTTACCGGAGTTTTCAAAATCTATAAAATAAAAATTAGTCGTAGCCTCAGAATCACTAGAAACAAAAATCCACGAAACGTATTAGGGATTTTATTGGAAAGAAATGTAAACAGCTTTCCAAAGGAAAATAAATGGCAGAAAAGAATAAATAACTGTTTTTATAGAAGAGTCATCAAAGCTACTGCGCTTCTTTTCTGTTTACTCGGAATCACTTATCTTCTGCATCAGTCCTCATGACGATACTCACCTAGAGAGGGAGTATATGGTCACTGACGCCTTGTTGTAGTTCTCCAAGTAAGTCTTTCAAGTTTAATTTGATATGAACGGGGAAAGCAAAAAATGTGGGTATAGTTCTTACTAGCCGTAAATCTGTTATTTTCACATCGCTTCCAAGTCCTTGACAGTGTTGTTTATTAAACCGTCTAGTTACCGTTATTTCTGTATGTTACATAGTTCGTAAGGATGTATATGTTTTATTCTAACAAAGTCACATCGGGCTATCTGCTGAGTTCACCGAGTGGAATTGAACCCCTGATTTTAACGTTGTACATCAGTAGAGGGACATTCCGACTCTTTCTCCTATTTTTGATAATTTTACATCTCAGGGAGAGTAAAAGTTTAGCAAAACCTCTGAGAAAGTCCTGAGGAACTGAACAAGCACAGAAAAGGCGATTCATCAGAAAAAATAGTTGGAGAACATAGCTCCTACAAAACTGGAGCCAAGAGGTTGCTCCAGAAACAACTCATCTCAAGGACCTGAAATGGCTAACCCTCAAAGAAGACAAATCATACAGTAACAAAAGAACAGAGAACAGTAGATGAAGAGACCAACAAGGCCATATGTAATGAAAAAAACCTGTTGTGGTCCTCTGGTCCAAAAGGTAATTTACTAAAGGTAGAACAGATGAAGAGCAGCATTAACACAAACTGCGTCATTTAAAAAATACCCCCAAAAAAAGCACTAAAAAGGAAAGAAAAGCAATATAATGCTTTACGAGTGTAAAAAAGGCAATAGTACACCAGAAACTACATGAAACATGCAAGATACTTATGGTGGAGTCTCTCAGTGAAATAAAATGTTGAAGATGGTTTCAAAAGTTCAGTTTGTCCTGTTGAGTTTAATGATAACTCGCTGCAGGCTGCACTTGATAAAGACTGTGCTGTAACAGTTGAAGAACTAGCACGGAAGTTTAATTCAACCCATTCATCAGTTTACTATCATCTGCAACAGCTTGGAAAGATGTCAAAGCTTAAAAAATGGGTCTGCCATGATTTGACAAAAGCCAATCTTAGAACAAAAGTGGACATTTGCACTTATCTGCAATCTCATGAATGTAACTCACCTTTTTTGGAAAGGTTAGTGCCTGGAGATGAAAAATGATTATTTTATAAAAATGTTAAGCACTGCAGAAAATGACTCAGTACAGGTAAATTGGCTAAAGTGCAGTCCAAAATGGGCCTACACCATAGGAAAATCTTGTTAAGCATTTGGTGGGATATTGTTGGTGTGATCCACATTGAGTGGCTGCCACTCAATGTAATGATTACTTCAGACTTCTGTTGTCAGCAGTTAGAGCACTTGAATGTTACACTGAATATTGCTGTAATCAGTCGTAAAGGTGTTGTGTTATACCATAATAATACATGGCCCCATACAACAAGGATTACATCTGCAAAGATTGAAGAGCTAGACTGAAAAAAAACTTCCACATCCTACTTATTCTCCAGACCTTGTCCCATCCGATTATCATGTATTCCAAAGTTTGCAAAACTATCTTGATGGAAAAGAGCTTGGAACACATAACTGAAGATGAAACACACAATGCTCTGTACAGTAAACAATATAATACATCACTTGATAAAACAGAATTTTGGCTTTCCATTGATTATAATAATGCGGTATAAAATATCAGCAGGAGAGAGCTACTGGAAATTTGTAAAAGAGAGAATGCAGTAGGTGTGTAGGGGAACTATGTCTGGTTTTGTATCTTGTGGCTCCATATGCAAATAAGATTAAAGGCTGTATAAACTAGACTTTACCTTAGTAATATCTTGATGATAATGAAAAATATATGTGCAACTTTGTACTTCTCAAGAGTTGTAGCAAATAATTAAGAAAGAGGGAATACTTGGAGAATAATGTCACAATTTTCATACCAGGGAAAATTAAGGCTTTTGTAAATATTTTGTTATATAAACAAGAACTTAATATTTACAAGATATTAAAATTTGATTCACTGACTATGTTTTTATGCCAAGATTATTTGTATATAATGTAAATAAAGTAGTTTAATTAAATTTTGAATGTAAGTCTAAAAGGTCGTGTACTTTTACCTACCTGAAGGGAGAGGGTTAAAAGAAAAATTGAAGATAATATAAATAAAAGTTCTAATTGATCAATTAAACATTTTTTTGTTGTTTCTGAAAATCCAAAATATCATGTAAAACAAGAATCATAAAAAATGAGTTAGTGTTCAAGAGTCAGAGCTCATGAGGATTACTGTGTATCTTGCCTTCCTATTAGTGGACGGCTATAGTCTAATGGTAATTAAATCTCATACCAGCATAATACTCACTGACACACAGTGAAGTGAGAGCTTTATTTTAGACTTATAGCATGTGTAGGAATTTACACAACAGTGTGAAAAAGGGTAAGAGTTCTTTGTTATGCAGAAAGACAAATTTATGAAGATAATGCCAACACCATAAGTATATAAACACTTTTCTGGACAGTGGTATTGTTGAAAAGATTCAGAACCCAAAGGAGATAGAGGAAAAGAGGTTATCTACAAAGTTATACTTGTGAATGAGCCACATTTTGAAACAATTGTGAGCAAAATTAAAATATTCCAACAGGTGACAGGTTTAACAACAAACTTCATAAAGATTCAAGACTCACTGCAAAATTTTAAATAAACATGATTCATTGATTGGCACATAAAGAGAAGCCACTGTTCCCAAAACTAGTGTGTTTATGATATTTTGAGAAGTACACACACATGATAGCTGTGGGACTGTAGAACTCACGACAATGTCTATACAAAAGTCACAGATTAACAAAAGTCTAAAAATATAAAAGATGAAACTTAGAATCATAAACAATCTCTTCCAGCTAAGTGTAGGTGAAATTCAGTGTAAACTATGTACTGAGCAAAATCCTGCTGATCATCCACATAATTAAGGCAATCAATGCTATGTGGAAGATTAGTTAACAGTTTGTGTGTATGAAGACAGAGAGGTAAAGACAGACCATAAAGAGAGAGCTAAAAGCTATAAATCATTCCAAAACAATAAAATCAAAGATGAATGAATGAAGGACAGGTAAATTTTAAAACTCCCATCATGAAACCAAAACTTTGACAAAGGAACTATCATGAGATTCTTACAAGTTTTATCCTTGAAAGAAAAAATTCTGATAACAAGTGAGATAAGAAAGATATAAAACAGTCTTCAATCTCCAGAAATTTCTCCCACCAAAGATGTTCAGAAATTTTTTGTCACATTTGTTAAGAGTTTGAATTGAAACTCATAAAGGCTTTCAGGTCTATGTGATTGAACTTACAACTTTTAACTTGCTTCTGGTGAAACATGATTTCTAAAATATACTCACTTTAAATGCAAGATTTTCTTTGTAACCATACTGTATTGCTTCAATACTCAAGGAACTTACTTCTACTATGATCTTAGAGTAATCATCGTTACGGAAGAAAATATGAACATTCTTTTTCACAATATCTCCCCAGGATTCTATTGGAGCTTGTTTCCCTTCAAGTTGTGATTGATCATCCATTTTATTTTTTCCCTCACAGCTTGCATTTTCCATTTCTGAACATAGGATCTAATTTCCATCAATTCTGGAGTTTTGTGAAAAATAAAACTGATGAAAAGTTACACTTCCCTAACCTAATCAAGCTCACACTGTAACAGTTCTTGTAAAGTAGTTTGTTAATAAAAACAGTATTTCAAACACTAGTGTGTTAGCCAGCTTGAAGAATCATATTACTTGGAAAAGGGTCTCACCAGCAATGGTTATAGTAGACGGAGTCTGGTCGAGATATTACTACATGATTTTTTTTTTATTTTACTCAGATGTTTTTCTTTTTGTACAATGATGAAGCCACTGACCTTCTAAGTCAAACACTTTTGAAACAGACAGCTATGTTGGTTAAAATGCTGATAATATTACAAGACTGAAAACATAAGACACTAAGTCAATAAATCTGAGAAAATGATCAAGAAAAATTTACAAAACATAATCATAGCAAGCAAATACAAACTGACTCTTTTTAAACTACTCAAAGCTAACATGCCAACTTTGTACAGGCCTCCTAGTTTTGTTATTTACTCAACAGTTAATTCACTATATCAAGGTTCTATTAATTTCAGATATTGTTATGCACTGGTTACAATCAATTTACATTTCTAGAATTCAAACTGAAATACAACTACATAAGAAATGAAATATCACAGTTTTAATAAATGATAATGTGATGTAATAATAGACAATACACACGCACATAACATTTTTAAGCATTTGGGAAAAATTTATATGATCAAATAGCAAAATTTGTACTTTTATTTAGCAAGTTATTTCCAAGTATAGAATATTCTCTTGAAAAGAAATTTTTCTTGCATGTATGTGCTGGGTTTTAAAATATTCTTACATTTGAAATCAGACATAAAACAATAACTTGAAAATAAACATTTCTATAAAATTATTTACAGTATGAGTGAAATTGGCATGTTCCAACACCAAAAATACATTTCTGATAGGTACTTACCTCTACTGAGATAATATCTTTTCCCTCTCTATGCAATGAAATTAGGTAAGTAGAGGTGCATGGAAAGAAGGGAGGATGGAAGCACAGAAAATTATAAATATATTTTCAGTGTTGGAAAATGTTAACTGATTGTATAATATCTTACCCTTACTCATATAATAACAATAAACAATGAAAAGGTGGAAGGAGAGGTGCAAAAGTTATCTAAACGAGCATCCTCTTTGGAATGTACCCAAAGGGAACCCATGAACTGTGACACCCTCTACAATGGAAACATGTAGGGGCACACCCATGACAGACTGCATCCCTTATGTACAAGGATATTCTATACTCAAAATAAAGAAGTGCTTCTCTAAGTTCAGGGAAAATTATGCACAGTCCAAAACCCAAGTAATGAAATTGGACGTGCAAGATGATACAGTATGACTAAAGTGATAAAAACCACACATGGTGGGTTATCTACAGTCCAAAACCAGACAGTATTTCTCATCCACTCTGCATTAGAAGAAGGATCTACACCATTCACACCAACAGAACACCACTGCTCTACTTTCCACTAAGTAAAACTGATTACACTCGGGAGGAAGTTTCTGATCCATGACCCCAGCAACTAAAAACTAGCAAATGGCAAGAACTCCCATACCCTACTAAAAAAACGGGAGTGAAAACGCACTGGAGAGGTTGGAGGAACAAAACACCTTAAGACAATGCAATAATTGAGCATGCAACTTTACTTTTAAAAGGCTTACAGTCCTGGTTTATTAAACTAAAACCAGAAAAATGGGCAGTTATTCCAACACTAGTTTGATCATGACAGTCCATGAGCAGGTATGGTTTGAATTGGGTTTTGTTTAACAAATAAGATACCATTAGAACAACCTCCAGTGGTCTTTTGGAACATCCCATCTCAACAGTGAGCATTACAGATTTGATTGGCTGCAGGATGCAAATTTATATTTTAGTATACCTTGTTGGGCATCCACATGCCACTGAGTAGGGTACTGAGGTGTAGAATAGAGCACCTGTAAAAGTAAGAGAAGAAAGATAAATGATTTGAGGGTTGCAAGTCTTTTAGACTTACCCTGTCCAATCAGGAGATATCAATTTAAACAGGTTTATCACACACTCCACTTTAAACTCTGAAATTCAAGGAGTAGATATATTATTTGAGAGTTGGAAAATACTTACACCTGGCAGGGGTATGTTAAATCATGAAGTTGTGACATGTCAGGTAAAGCATAACTGTTCCTTGACATAACTGAGAAGTAAACTTTCCAGCATGAGTTACAAAATCTGTGAATGGAGTGAATTAAATATTTGCTCCCAGATCTTTCAGCCATCAAGTAAAGTACAGCAAAAGCAACCAGGAAAAGACCCAAAACATTTGTCTGATATATGTTTCCATTTCACTACAAGTAAGATATCTAACAGCCTCAACTGAGAATGACTCCTCCCACTCTGATTATTGTACAACACCAGATACCAGATATGGGATGGGAGAGACCTGATTTGGCTCTATGCCAAATATAATAATCCTAGAATTCACAAGTTAGCTTGTCAATAGGAAAAAAATTATGAAAATAAACTATAAAACACAGATAACATTCAAAGTATCTCTGAATGATCATAGTACTAGGAAACCCAACAACAGCTCTTTGTAGAGAAAAGTTATAACATTATCTTAACAAGACAGATACAGTACAAAGACAGAAGACACACTGACAAAGTTGGAAAGTGTTATAAGATTAATATTGCTAAGAGCAATTGAGTGGAATACAAAGGACTAGAGCAAGTGATACAAAATCAGACCAATGTTTAGACGAGCAAAGAAACCCTAGCAGTCATGGAACAGTTGCAAGTTGCAGAGGAGGTAAGTTTTGTAATATTTTTTGAACATTCTTCCATGATTCAATAGAAAGATAGTAATTAAAACAGCACATACTATTATTTCAATTTAAATGTTTAAAGCATTATACAAGTATAAACACAATGTTATATTATGTTTTATTTCATTGACATCAGTACTACTCTCATGAAAAAGGTGTGCTCATTTGTATAAGGTCTAATGTGAACCATTTGCATTTGGCATATTTATGAGAATACATGTGAAAATTACAGAGAAACCTACATTTTCATAAAAGCAATTGTTTAATATTTTGAGACAAACATTTTAAATACAGCTTTACTTTACAACATAATGCACACAAACTTACTTAATTTCTGTTTAATTCCCAGTTTTTACAATTTTCTCAAGCATCACCAAATTTCAAAGACCATACTTTCTTAATTCCTTTAGGAAGACTTTCTTTTCACTATAAGAAAATTAAAATTTTAAAATTATTTGAGAAAAGTCTAACTGTCAACTTACATGAGATAAAACCACTAATATCTGTGCTTTTTAAAAAAATATTAAAAACAGAAACTCGTTCTTAACAAGTGTGCTATACTCTTCTCTAATAAACTCTGAACTGAAAGAATAAACTTGGAAAATATTAAAAACATATATTAACAGCAAAAAGTATGAAATGTATATATACAAAATGTAAAAAAACTTCAACATTAAAAGTAATAAAGTTTTATTTTAAGCTTATTATATGCAAACAGTCCTTGAAAATATTGCTTTACAGATTTTACCTTTTAGAATAATTTGACTGATACCATTGCAAGTACTATTAACTTAAATTGTTACAAAATCTTGTTATATAAATACAAAAGAGAAAAGTAATGCTTTAGATTTTAATTTAATGCTTTATATGCTTGGGTGGACTTTATTACCATGTTTGTTTGTCTTCTTATGTTCTTGTAAAATAATATAATGAATACTGCAAATATTTTATATGTAAAATATAAATAATAACTAAGCTCATTACAAATATACCGAAAATTAAAAGTTTCCTACACTGAAAATGCATTTATAATGGATACTTATCTCTTTCACATAATAGCTTTTCTCGACTTGTATTGAGCTCTATGTGCACAATTTTTGTTCTACACTAGCCTTGATGTTTCCACCTATCTTTACATATGATGGAGCTTCACCATAACATGCAAAAACCCACCACCAATAGGATTATCACAAACCCTCTTTGTACAGATGACTCTCTATTCGTTAGTCGCTCTAATCTGGATATCCAAGGAGTGTTAAAGTAAAATTTTAGGCTCATCTCATTTGAAACCAGTAAATCCTTAATGGATTACTCATTCGAAGAAATTTCTATTAACAACTAAAAATTTCCCCCTTTCTAGACAAATCTTTGAATTCATCTACCAAAATGGAGAATAGCATTGCATTTGCTACTTTATCCTTGATTCATATAAAATGATATCTGATATAATTTCAAGTAACGCATTTTGTAATGTGTGATGATTATACTTCGCATTAGCTTGTTCTTCTGCAAGCTTGGATCGCAGCATTTCTAAATATTATTTTGCGATAGATCAGATAGTGTTATGAGATTGACTTCATTAACCTCATAATTTGTACCTCAATGTCTCCTTTGTGCAGTGTTTCAGACCACTATTAGTCTGACGGTATCCACTACAGTTTTGATGTATTAACGATTTGTACTCATCGTTTCTTTATGCTGTTTATGTATTAGATGTGATACTGTATTTTTTCGCCGTTTTACTTTTTGTATGCAGCATATCTGCCTTTACAGTCAACGTGTCACTCTGATTTATTGTGGTTAAGTTTTAGGTTATTCTTATATGAATCACCTGTAAACTTTTTCCAACTCTTAAAGCTGTCTTATACGAAGGCGTTCTCTTCACTTTTTTGTCGGAAATGTGTCGTTATCTGATCTCTAAAATTGAGATGGAAAAACAGCTAACAGTCTAACACTGCATTTTGGTTGGATGTGTACTTCATCTGATCTTAGTGGCTGTTCATAGTTCAAATATATTAAAGGAGCATCATTGAAGCATATGAGAAAAATAATTAGATTTTAATGTTTGCAGACCATTAAATTTTTAATAATATTTATTACGACATACGCAACAAGAGAAATATATCTGAAGCAGTTTGACAAAACAGAACACCTTTTTTGCGTGTGAATAAAGGTCGGTCAGACTCTGCACATACATATTTCCGTATACATTAATTTCTCGTGTAAAGTCCTGTCAAAATATTTCAATATCAAATACTTGTCGTCTCGCACATCAGTCAATTATACTCTACAAATTGAGCTAAAGGTTTAATCAGCTAAAATCTACTTATAAGTTTTTTTTATATATATCTTGAACTGCCTTTTCTTTTCTACCAAAATTACTGGTCATCATTAACAGTTGAATCCAACATTAACTTTCTCTAGAACTCTAAAAACTTCAGTTTGACCAAGCTGTGTATTGAGAATTTCGACTGGTTTGCCGAGATTCATCACTCGCTGGGACAGCAGTAAGTCTGCAGATTTACAACGTTAAAAAGAAGGGTTCGATTCCCCTCGATGGACAGAGCAGATAGCTTTGCTATAAGAAAAACACAAACATACACTGCCAAGATTTTATTACAAGACAAAGAGATCGAACGATTAACATGAGACATCAGACAAACATATCACTACTAAATTTGGTTTTATAGCTGAGAAAGATTTGTAATAAATTTTCAACTAACAAAATATTTCGACGATGTAATAATCGGCTGGTTTCAACATAGCATTCTGGAGACATTTTACTGTATACCATCTCTTGTAAGCCCAGAATGCCACCAACTTTCACTTATGATTTTTTAATTAAATGATTATTTGAACTGCTGATCAGCAAGATTGTTTATTTTTTGAATTTTGCCCAAAGCTACTTGGACTACTATTTTGCCATAGCACAGTAGGATTAACCGTCATATTATAACGTCCCCATGGCTAAAAAAACGAAGATGTTTGGCGTGACGCGGTTTCGAACCCGCGACCCTCAGATTAACTTTTAAGAGGGACTGTGAATATTGTTGTAAGCGTTGTGCCGTTGGATTCTTAGAAGAACAAGGACCACAAAAACGACGCCAGGTACAACTCTGAAACCTACACCTAGATTCTCGTCATGTATGGGTGGGTGGTGATGACAAGCTGCCTTTCCTGTAGTCTTACACTGCTAAATTAGGGACGATTAGCGCAGATTATGCTAGTGTAGTTTTGCGCGAAATTCAAAACAAAACCTCTACGCTCGGCATGGCCAGCTGGTTAAACCAGTTGACTCGTAATCTGAGGGTTGTGGGTTCGAATCCCCGTCACACAAAACATGCTCACCTTTTCAGTCATGGGGCATTCTAAAGTGACGGTCAATCCCACTATTCGTTGGTAAAATAGTAGCCCAAGTGTTGGCGGTGGGTGAGGTTGACTAGCTGCCTTCCCTTTTGTCTTACATTGCTAAATGAGGGACAGCTAGCGCAGATAGACCTCTTGTAGCTTTGCGCGAAATTAAAAAAACAAAAACAAAAAAATACTCATAAAAGTGTGCGAGACCAAATGTGGCACACGTGCTCAGGTACATCGCGAGAAACATTGTTGAATCTCCATTCTTTCTTCTGCCCTTCCCCTTTTTTTTGACAAATCCAGAGTCTAATACAAATGTTAAAAATTCACAGTTTTCTTTAATATGAACGTAATCTTATCCGACTAACTGTGTCGTCTGGAAGACGTATAAGCACTTCTATTGCTCTCCCTTCTACAGAACGGTACATTCGACACTCCGGCTCATCCACACGACAACCGTATAGACCTGATTGCATTGCTACCGACCGTAGATTGGAGGACTTTCGGAAAGGGCTTCTTGCCCTTCGAACTTTATTGTAAGCATCATGAACGTAGTAAATGCCAGAATGACAACATTCTGAACTAATCTGGATCATCCTCGTTTTAAAAATATTTCTTTATTGTTTTATTTTCAGCAATCACAGTTTTTGATCAGCGTATCTTTAACCATGTCGAACAACGTGACGTCATTTAACTTTATCGGGAAACTTTGATTATACAAGCACGTGCTCACATTCGTGCGTTCGCCATTGAGAAAATGAAAACTAAAGCCTTTCCAGATATCTCGTGCGTCCAAGCACACGAATTTCTTCGCCTTTTGCTGAAAAATGGTTGAAGAATTTGTAAACGTGGTGACAAATTACGTGTTTCAATTGCTAAGATATTAAAAAGCAAATGAGCGAAATTCCTCAAATAATAGCGACTGTCGACAACACCAGAAATATTTTACCGTGGCAATTACTCAGTTCTGAGTGTAGATGATAATTTACGTATTGCCGAAACTTAATCGTTGATGTACGAAAATTTAAAACTGCGGAATTAGAAAGTTCAAAATGAATTAATGAAACGTATATTAAGATTTAGTAAAGAAATGAACATATCTATAAATATTTTTCGAAATCAAGTTTAGTGGCGAGGTACATGGAAGTAGGCACCTCCGAGGTTCAATCTTTCCTTGCAAAAATGTATTAAGATTAGGAAGGCATGAGAATGCATAATATTTAATAAATAACTCCCAGGGCTCTAAGGCGAGCTCTGGATCCAAGCAGCAACAGGTACGCCTCAGGCACACATTTCGTCGCTTCGTTAGGCTAAATAAATCTTGCCCCTCCCAATATTAAATTGCCTCTCATATCACTGAAGTCCAAAGTTTTAAAACTAGAAACTGGATTGTGCATTATTTATTTGTGATCGATTTTTTCTCCCAAAACTTTTTCAAAAAATAAAATAAAAATATGTAGTACTTCTACATCTAAAGTGCTTTGGAATTTTATTTTTGGTATCTTTTTATTCTAAATAAACAGACGAACTATCATTTAAACATCAAGGTGATGATGTAAAACAATAAACAGAACTATTTTCAATCCTGTAAAATATCCAAAAGGGTATTCACTAATAAAATTAGTCACTGTAAATATATTATTCTTACTCTGGCCTGGAGTGCCTAATAGTTAACATATGAGGCTGTGAATACGAAGATTTATGGCTCCCATCGGTTGCGGACAGCGAAGAATATA
>MU034105.1:0-17845 GCA_011833715.1 Carcinoscorpius rotundicauda | reverse complement strand
GTTAAAACATTACACGAAAGCAGCTGCTCTTTCTAATGATTAAACTTTAACTCATAAAACCACTTTTCACAAAAAAAAAGTTCTGCCAGCTAAGCAGAAATCTGTAACCCTAAAGTTGAGGATACTATTAAAAATGCAGTTCCTGTAGTTCGAAATCTTCTAGCAGATTGGACAAAAACTTCATCAAAATCATCAAGGCCTGTCTTCCATTTCTATAAACACCTTACTGTATTATGTCCTATTGTTGGAGTTTGAAAGAGAAACAGAGGCAACACCCAGTGCATGGAAAAATGGAAAAAAAAAAGACCTCGTTCACCAGATTGTCTCGTTGTTATTTTAAAGGACTAAAACTGTGAATCAAAAATTCAGGAGAGTATAGTGCAAAATATCCGGTCATTGCATCAAAAGTCAGTGACAGTCATGCATTTAGTGCAGTTTGTCATATCGATTTTTCTGTGGTGCATGGCGGGATAAACGTTTGTTCCAGACATACAAAATCGGCATCTCACCAACAAAACTCTCAGGCGAAGACAAAAACGATACAGATAACCACATTTATCAGTAAGAATTTAAAAACCATAAATGCAGAACTGATGTTCACGTAATGGCTTATAATTTACACATAGCTGTTAGCCGATCACGCAGGACATCTATTCATAAAAATGTTCCCAGACTCTGATATAGCGATAAAATCTGGCTGTGTATGCAGTCAAATGGACAATGTTGTTATAACTCTCCAGAGACATTCTCATGAAAGCAAAGGCTGCAACAGCTGCAAAACTATTACAATAAGTGTCATAAAAATGATATAAACTGGTCCTTACAGAAAGGCTTCTTCTGCTTACTGTTTGTGCATGTCAATGTTGTTTTACCAGTAATGTCGAGAAAACCCACTTGTAGAGAAATATATATGCAAAAAATGGCTCGTTTGGGTTGAGAAAATAATTTACATAGAAGAGCGAACAAAGTTTCGACCTTCTTCGATCATCGTCAGGTTCGCTCCTCTATGTAAAATATTTTCTCAACCCAAATGAGCCATTTTTGCATATATATTGTTTTACCAGTGTTTGTTACCCTGAACTAAATAAAATACACAATTTCGAAAGAAGGTTTTAATTTATTTATTAAATGCACTAAACACAGTCATAAATGAGCAACATAATGCAGTAATAAATAATAATAGTTATAATAATAATATAATAATAAACAGCTTAGAAACATTGGTCAGGCTTAGTGGTTACATGTGATAAAGGGCTCTGTCTATAATCATTACGCTAAGTCATTTGAAATAGTTGGTATCTCTGCTCTATTCCCATTTCTAATGCGAAATGTTTCTCTGCCTCAATTTCTTTTTGCATTAGTTTAACTTAGCACTGACCCCTGTCTCGTACACATGCACTGCAAAAACTTTATCTCTGCTAACCCCTTTATATCGCCTGTTATTTCAGTTATATCCTTCACCTGTTTCCCTATGTGTCAAAATCTGATTCTTTTCTTCCTATTTACCCACGTCTTGTCAAGAAACCACCTATAACTACAGCCTCCTCAAGTTTATCATACACTTCCTTTTCTATATTTTTTGCTTTCCTTATCTCCAAATGACGACCTGACATGACCAGGTAGTTTGGGCACTTGACTCTTTATCTGAGGGTCACGGATTCGAATCCCAGTCACACCAAACATGTTCGCCCTTTCATTCGTCGGTGTGGTATAATGTGACCATTAATCTCACTATTGGTTGGTAAAAGAGTAGCCCAAGAGTTGACGTTGGATGGTAATGACTGGCTGCTATCCCTCAAGTCTTACGCTGCAACATTGGAGACGGTTAGCACAGATAACCCTCATGTAACTTTCAGCGAAATTCAAAACAAACCAAACTCTCCAAATGCAAGTGATCGTGGTCTGCTGAAGCTCAAATTTCTTGCTCAATAGAAGAGACTCATTACAATTAAATTTATTACTTTTAGTTCTGATGATGAATCATTAAAATAGTTTGAACAAACTAGTTTAAAGATCATGATAACTTAACACGTTTAATTATTTACCAGCGGTGCACCCCGCTAGTACAGCAGTGTCTACGGATTTACAACGCTAAAATTAACGGTTCGATTTCCCTCGGTGGGCTCAGCAGATAGCTCAATGTGGCTTTGCTATAAGAAAACACACACACACACCTTTACCAGCGAGTTGGAATATACCTAAGCCTAAAGCACGGTTGTTCCTGCAGCCTCTGCTTTTCAACTCTTCTACATAAACACAATTTCTGGGACTTTGAGAAAAATATTAAATTTTTATCTACTGGGGTATTTCGCTGTTACACATGATAACTTATATAACTTTCTCTCCTTCTAGGGCATTTGCCTCCGGCAAAAAGAGGTTCAGAACAGGTGTACGATACATTAACCCTTATATTGTGACTGTAAAGAAAGCTGGAAAGTCATAACTGAAATAAAAGTTATTATATTAAATTAAAGCCAATTCAGAACGTTAATTGGAAAAGATATTTTTAAACAATAAGATACGGTGCTTGAAAGAACAACCTACCTTACTCTCTTTGCAAATCTGAAGATATTGTTAAATTTTTTGCGGAAATTTTCTACCATGATTCTTTTCCAAATTTATTCAAATAAAATTTGTCCCTCAGCGACACGTGTGTTCTACTTTTGACGTAATTACGTATAGGCGGTGTTTCTATTGGATGCTGCAACAAACCAACGTTGTTTAAAATTAGGTGATGATTGTTTATTTCTCCGATCTAAATTAATTTTCAAATACAAAAAAATAAAATAAAAAATAGATATAATGAAAATAAAATCTAGGAATCTTTATTTCCACCAAATTTTTGAAGCAAAAACCCTTTCTTTCAAGTTACTTTTGTGAAATATACACGATTGGAATATCACTAAAATATAACAAGTAGAAGAATTTTTTTTCAATATCGCGAAAAGCTACTCGAAGAATATCTGCGCTAGCAGTTGCTATTTTTCAAGTCTTCAACCTTCAGAAACGTATGAAATGTAATTCATTTAAACTTCTATTGTTCTTTTTGATAATAAATAATATATTTTGTTGTTTGTATTTTAAAACAGCAGATGACGCTACTAAAGTTTTATGGTAACCACCTTTTTAATTTCGCACAAAGCTACACGAAAACTATTTGTGCAAGCCGTCCCTAATTTAGCAGTGTAAGACCATCACCATACAACGCCAACTTTTGGACTACTCTTTTACCAACGAATAGTAGGATTGACCGTCACACATAACGCCCCCAAAGCTGAAAGGGCGAGCATGTTTAGCGCGACGGGGATGGGAACTCGCGACCTTCAGATTACATGTGTGTTAATACCAGGTAGAACGATCGAATCGAATAAAGATCAGTCTTAGCACGCTTGGCTATGCTGGGCCAGATTTGCGAAGCAAACTTATTCTTGACACGAGTAGTGATAAAGTACTTTACACTGTACAAAATAAATAATTTTTGTTTTAATGTTTCTCAAAGTATGATACTAAACTGAAAACAGTTGTAACTGAATAATTGTTTCTTTAACAAAATTCTTATTTTTCCCATAAAAATAAATATTTTCATGTAATGTGGTATAAGAAGTTGAGAAAATGAAAATAATATTTATCTTTATTCATGGAATAGTTTTTCATCTGCATAATCAGTTTTGTTTTCATTCTGAACTGTTCGGTCAGTCTTCTTTGGGCCATTTTCTAATTTATTATGCTGTACACTTGGCCTCCAGTCTGATTTTCTTCGGAAAAATATATTAAGGTTTATATTGTATTTATTAACATATCAAACACCTTTGATGTAAGTTTATTGTGTAGTTTAGAATGTAGAAACTTGAACGTTTTGAAACTGATTGAAAGCTGAGAATAATGGCACTATTTTCTTTCATAACCATTGATATCTTGTGAGGTTTAGTCTCTCATATGTCTATCGCTGGAAATATGGTGTAATAACTGTGGATTTCATATCTGGCTCAATTTATAGATTGTTCCAACTGAAGATTAATGGGAGTGTTTACTTCTATATTTACATGGAGATCTAGTCTTTCAAGCTTTGTTTTTAGTGGAAGTGGAGAGATAGTTGACATTAGGATGGTAGCCATAGAGCTACATATATGTACAGCTGACCATTAGAAAAGTTTTGGTAATTTTTTTTGGTGTGTCAGCTGTATATATAAGATTAGTTTACCAAACTATGTTTCAGTAGGTCTGTTTGTTTTTAAAAAAAGGGAAATGAAATTGAGTGATATTGCTGATTTAAATCACTTGTTTTTAAATAAAATCAGTCAGAAAACATCTTTACTGATAAAAACCCTTAGCACATAAAGAAAAATTTTAAACTTTATTATTTTTGGAGATATTAATACAACAACAATGTGATCTATTATGTACGTTTTCTGTGTAAAATGCCCCCCAGTGGCTCAGCGATATGTCTGGGACTCACACGCTAAAATCCTGGTTTCGATACCCGTGGTGGGCAGAGCACAGATAGCCCATTGTGTAGCTTTGTGCTTAATTCAAAACAACAACAACAAAAACAACTGTATAAAATTATTATTGAAGCTTTGATTGTTGCTAGATATCATGCTAAACTGTTATTTCTGCATTTATCATGCAATAAATGTCACTTGTAGTCTCAAATGCAGTCGTTCCACATTGATTAACTGAAGAAAAATTAACAATAACGAATTTCAAGATATATTTAGTGGATACTTTGCATGGGCCTGGCATGGCCAAGCGTGTTAAGGCGTGCGACTCGTAATCTGAGGGTCGCGGGTTTGCATCCTCATCGCGCCAAACATGCTCGCCCTTTCAGCCGTGAGTACGTTATAATGTTTCGGTCAATCCCATTGTTCGTTGGTAAAAGAGTAGCCCAAGAGTTTGCGGTGGAGGGTGATGACTAATTGCCCTCCCTTTAGTCTTACACAACTAAATTAGGGACAGCTAGCACAGACAGCTCTCGAGTAGCTTTGTGCGAATTTGAAAAACAACAACAACAATAGATTCTTTGTACAATTAGTTGTGATTTTGTTGTTCGCAAATTCACCATTTATGTTAAATAATAGAAACCTAAACAATAAATCGGTCAGTCACTACGTGGCGCTTAAGTCAAGAAAGAAAAATGTGAAAACAAGCATGGCGGTAGTGGGGAGGGAAGTGTGATATCCGTTTGTTAAAAAGATTGTGTGTTAATACCAGGTAGAGCGATCGAATCGAATAAAGATCAGTCTGAGGAATGTGAGTTCCTGAATATCGATAAACTTTTCAGTTGATTAACTCTGTGTTGGTGTTCACTTCTCAATACTGTGATAAACTAAGCCAGACGTTGTTAACGTAACCTGGAAGTGAACTGTAATCGACAGGATCTCCTAATTGTTATGTGATAGTCAACAGTACATGTCTTACAGTTACAACACGTTTGTTACTCTGGTCACCAGTCCATAAAACGTAAACATCAATTTATCCGTTCTAACGATAAATGATGGTCTGTCCAGTTGAACTGAACTATGTCCATTGTTATGTAGGTTCACCGTGTTCTGTGAGAAATAGTGTATCAAGCTCGTATGACAGGAGTCGACCATCGTACAAGTACGTATCTGATTAAGAGTGATTACTCTAGAGAGATATAAGTTTACTATGATGCATCCATTATTCACATACCACAGTTCAGGTGATATTAAAATATATTGGTGCTTTTTATAATCTGTTGTATGTATAAAATTTACATATGTGACATAAAAGTAACAAAAAATGTAAAGTTTTCGACATTTCTGGAAAAACACATCACATGATGTTGTTTCAGAGGCATATTTATTAGTTTTGATGGTAAAGCATCCATTAACTAGTGCCCCTAGTTCGGACAGCAGTAAGCCTTCATCTTTACAACACTAAAATCAGGGGTTTGATTTATCTCAGTTGATACAACAGATAGCCCAATGTGGCTTTGCTTTAAGAAAACACATACACTTCACACACACCAAAGCAGTAGCAGAAGAAATAGAAAGAATGATTAGCTCTGTGTCTCCATTACATTATTTGCTGTCATGCATACCAATAAAAATTTTGTTTTTCTGCCATAAAAATTTCCTTAGAAAGGCCACAAGAATCTGAAGTGATTTAGAGTAGCTTGTATTCTCTATATTATGAATGAAGGAGTTAGGGTATGTATTATTTACAGGGTAACAATTAATATGGTTTTGATAAACATTTCCAAAAGTGTAGGTGGAGGGGACAGTAGCAGTTAGGATGTAGTTGATTGTGTGATAATGCAAAATTAAGCATTTTGATATATTTTTTTATTAATGAGGTTGTAAGTAATTCCAACAACATGTATAACATTTTAATCTGTGTGTATTGTATCTCTTCATTTGATAAAGGGTGTGTGTGGAAGAAACCAAATTTATTAAAGAGGAGATGTGGATAACAAGACTTCAGGAAGTGCTGGTCCAGAGTTTTAATTCTTTGTTATGTCTACACGTCTAAATGTTAAATGAGAATCTATTATTCATAGAAGTGTAAGGAAAGTGAAATCACAATATAACTAGTTGTAATTTACAAGAAAAAATTAGTTTGAAGTTCCTGGATTGGGTCTTCAGTAACATAATTATGAAGTGTCTGTTTCTCTTGCCAAGAAAGTGATCAGTTTAAAACAGTTTGCTGGAAGAAACTTGTTTCTATCTATATTTCAGCTTAGATAATTTCTTTTGTAACAAACAAATGGGATTAACATCCTTGTGTCTACAAACTGATAATTTTGGTGGCCTCTGTATCAGTCAATCTTCAAAACTTACTAAATTCTGTATTAACACTGAAAATGAAAATAAAACATGACAAACTATTGATCCATGTTTTAGAAATTGTTTTACACTTGACAGATTTATTTTAAGTTGCTTGCATTCATCAATGGTATGATTCCAGATTATAATATTACTCTTTATCATGCTAATACTTACATTGACTTTTCATTTGAAACAAGCCATTTTATTTTGATCTTTAATTTTTACTTTTGAATATTTGCTAGAACGTGTCTTTATAAATAAAAGTTATAGGCAGTGGACCAGTCGTTTTTGTTACTATCTATGGTAAACTTAATGATTAATGTTATGAAGTATTTTCTGTAGTTAAAACTTGGATATTCTTCACAAGTATAAAATATAAAACATAACTTGAGGAAGTATCTCAAGTCTTAATTAGTTACAGCATGCCTGTTTCATGATGATGTAACTTTTGTGTAACTTTGTTGATGTGATAAAGAGATCATCATATCAAAGTAGTGAAATATAAAATTATAGCAGTCTGATGAGCAACGTTACAGTAATTACTCAACCATGAACTTATAGTAAATGTTTACAGTCATAGTTTACAGTCTGTACAAAGTGACCTGTATTGGCTGTATTTGTGTAAATTAGTATTTTGTAAAAGAGCCACAACTGAGTTATAAGTTATAAAAAGTTCTTAAATTTATTTTATCTTAAAATACAGAACAGTAAATAAAGAAGTAGAGTAAACAATAAAATTTCTAGTTTTGAATTTTTTTACTCATTTGGGGCTTGACTCAGAACTGAATATCAAGTCTCATAAAATTTTACAGAAAGATGTGAAACAAAATAATATTTTAGATTTAGCATGTATACATTTTAAAATAACAACAAGTCATAAATTACTATATCAGTACCTTAGAATTGCACTATAATTTATAAAACTTGGTAACTCAACTCTGTTTTAGTCATATTCAAAAGTAAATGTACATGAGCAAGTTCTTCCAAAAATGGAAAGAGGTAGGTAGGAGCACTGAGACTAATTCAGTAAATGCAGCAAGCAGAAAAGATGGGAGATTCAATTTTCCGTATTATAACTTCTCAATATCAGTAATTTGAGCTCCTAACTCATAAGAAACTAATGTCTTGGTATTTGGACATCACAAACTCCAATTTGAGCACATCATAAAATGCATAAAAACTGATAATTAGAATATTTTTTTTCAATATTTACTTATAAATTAAAAACTTTTACTTATATATAACACTAAAATTTGAATTATAATTTCCAATTTAAAACCAAACTCATTTGTTTCGAATTTCCAGCAAAGCTTAACGAGGGCTATCTGTGCTAAACTTCCCTAATTTTGCAATGTGAGACTTGAGGGAAGGCAGTTAGTCATCACCACCCACCACCAACTCTTGGGCTTCTCTTTTACCAGTGAATGGTGGAATTGACCATCACATTTAACACCCCCACAGTTCAAAGGGCCAGCATGTTTGTTGTGACGAGGATTCAATCCCTTAACCCACGGGTTACGAGTTGAGTGCCTTAACCACCTGATTTAAAATTAGTGTTTTGAAGAAAATGTTTAATGAAAAATTTTGCAGTAAGTAAATTTTCCTTATCCAGCTTTCATCATGGATTCATAGTAATTGAAATGAATGTTATGATATTATACCATTCAGAAGACATGTGGTGTCAGAATGTGTATTTTTACCACCTCAGTTTCAAACTTCCGAAAGGAGTATGTAAATTATGTTTTTTTTATGTAACCATTTTTAAATAATACAAAATCATAAGTTATTTTATCTATACTATAAAATTTCATTGTAATTAATCAGTTTTATTAAGTAAACTGTATCTGGTCTAAAAACAAAAGCTTTTAAACATCACCCTTTCTTCATAACCTATAACAACAACAACAAAAAGACAAGTTTACTTGTGAATACACTTTGCAAAGCCTGAGAAATTGTGCAGGAGGAACTGTGAACTTTTGACTGGTTATGCTGATTTCTCCAAGTCAGTTCACTTGGCTGTGGTTTTGCTAGATAGTAGATATAGGGACAGTTGGAATCTCCTTAATCCATTTATGCATGTCACTAATCAGATGACGAGACATTTGGCTAATCATTGAAATTAAATTTTCAAGTAACCATGGTATATTCTCTTTAGAAAGCACACTAGCTGAGCTAGCACTCAGTTTATTAAACTAAGCCTCAGATTAACCTTAATGTGTGGTATTCAAGTAGAGTAATGCCTGTCACACAGTTATAAGTAGCTGCAAAATACAAATCCCTAAATGTTTTGCACAGAATTGTTTCAAACACGAACAATAAGAAATCCCACCTAATATCATTGTTCAATCACCAAAATAATCATTACTCAAACATTAAAACTAAGTCTCCATCCAACTACTGTCTTATAGGTTTCTTAGGACTACAACAAGCTCATGGAGAATTGAACAAGATGTGTAGATAGAGATGAAATCAATAACTTTAATTCATATTACACACTGTTAATTCTATCTCTGAACCTAGTGCACTGTACTACAGTCGATTTCAAAGTAAGGAAGTACTAATTGTTGTAATGATTTAAAATAGCCTCTCTTCAGAATGACATGACAATAAAAATACAACTACAAGTGTTACAGCACAATAGATACAGCTTATAACGTTTGCCTAGAATAAAAGATAAGTATTCATATAAGACTTGCATCTGGTTTACATAGATACTTTAACTGCATTTAAAAAAGTATGTAACAACAGAAAATGTAACATACTAAATAAAATAAGCAGAAAGATTAAAAAAAGGTTTTGTGTTAAAACTATGAATCAAAACCAATTTATGAAAAACACAATTAAAATTTATCACACATCTGGAATGGCTGCTGCAGACCTACTACATTGATATTAAGGCTACAGAGATTTCTAGAATACCTCAATGTAAGAAATATAAAGTGTCAACAACCATATAAGAGGCTACAGAGTAGGAAGTGAGCCAGAAATAAAGCCTAGGAAAAAAAGAGTTTCAGTCAGAGAGAAGTTAGAGAATGTGAAATGAATTATTTAAAATAGAGAAAAATAGTTTGACCTGTCAACTGCATTTTAACCAATTGAATTTGGCCAAAATGGATTTTTGTCAAGAAGAGAACCATGCAGTATTTAGATCCAGTTGTGATACATGTAGTGTGAAGAATTTGTCATGTTTCACTTGTTTTGAACATATTTTAAAATAAGTGGAATGCATGCTGTTCATTTATTTTTGAATTTATCTCCAAAAAGTGGCAAACATCCACTGTTAAAGAATCCTAAGTCCAACACACAAATTTAAATTATTATATACACTATTGAAAAGTGAGTTTTTAACTGGAATAAAATCAGAACATTGGAATAATTGTGGTTCTTCAAAAAGCTGTAGGAGTGGGTGTGCTTTTAGGTCTAATGCACCAGTGTCCAACTGTATTTCATAGTCACCCAAACTGTTTAAAATGTGTAAACATTTTCTCTTTGAGGCAAAAAATTAACTTTGTTTTTAAAGATGGGTAAAAAATACATAGTAATGTTTTCAATTATTTATTAATAAAATTAATTACACAAAAAATAGGTGGTAGAAGTAAAGCACCATTTCACCACAGGTCAATAGCTGTTTTGGCATGTGGCAAGTGATGACCATGTTGGACACCATAGGTCTGAGAGATCTAGAGCAGGTGAAAAACAATACTCTTTTCTCTCTTCACATGTTGTCCAAGAAAGAAAGAAATTAACTTTCTAAATCTTGTCTTGATTTGTTGAAGGTAGAATTAGGTGGTGTACAGATACCATATACCTCATTGCTTTGTTGTGTATATATAAAAAACACAAAATTTTGTGTCTGTCTCTTGTTCCATTATCTAACTAATCCAGGTTCACTGGACCAGTCTTAACCAAACTGTGTATAATGTTTTCAAAGGACCAAAAACAGTAGTGCTTTCAATAGATGACTATCCTTCTTAATGAGGGTAAATGTGGTGAAGATAATTTGGAAGTGGCCATGCTAATGGAGGGTTCCTAACTCCTCCACCCCATTATTGCTGTTATTGAACACTTTAAGTTAACATCAATTATATTCATAGATGCACAGAGCACACAAACATTTAATATATACATCTCGAAGACTGTGCTGGGCTCTCTTTTGAGGAATTAAATGAACAAAGATGACTGCCTTTGTTACAATAATGCATAAACTGAGATGAAGTTTCTGTTTCAACAGCCACCATAAGGCTGGTATGAAAAGCTGTTGTTTGAGTTATAATAATTTCTTACTTTGACCTGTCTGTAAGACACTTTTGTGGCCATTGGTTTTCTATTAAATAATGGTTTAAAACTCTGTAAAAAAGATGTGATGTGCTGGGTGTTGAAAGCAAGTAACAGAATGCACACCCCTACAGACATTACAATTGATACTACCTCTTTCTACAGGGTTGTAATGACCATTATACAATGTAGTAAATGAATGTTATAAATGAATTGTATGAAAATCAGAATTTTTCTCATTTAACATATCTTCCACCTCCAGATTTTGTTTAAATTCATGCACAAATAACGGAAAGGTACCTCAGCTTGATAAATATGAAACATAAAATTCTGAGTTATTTTTATGATTCCAGCTCAGAACTTCTTACTAGGGTATGTGCTAGTTGACCTCTAGGTGTTGCTGTACCTAACATGAGTTGTCACAGATGGTAACTACTGCTTCATGGGATAGTTCACCCGGTATCAACTTGAGTGTGAATTTGTATAATAATGACACAAAAGTAATATGTTCTGGATTATTGCCATCTAAGTTGATTGGCCAGCTAAAAGGAGAACATAAATAATATAATTAGTTTCTGTTTTGAAAGAATTGAGATCTCTAAAGTGCTGCATTTTTATTTCGGTATATGTTGAGTTTGCAGTGCATATTTTAATAATAATTTTTCTTTTTGAGTCTGTTTTAATTTTCATTCCTCTTGTCAATTTTATTTTTCAAAGTGGTAAACATGTGAAATAATAATATATTATCAAAAAGTTATAACTTGTGTCAAGTAAACTCCATATTCTTTATCATGTAATATTTTCTCACAGAAATCTTCCATCTCAATAAATCATCAAGTCTATCAGTATGCAGGGTGTGGATTACACGAATACCTCTGTTTTTGTAAACTACAATAATTAATCACATCAGTACTTCCAGAGTTGATTTTTCATACTATGGATCTCTGATAAATCTGTTTAAAGTTTATTTTATATAGCCTTGATAGAACCAATGGGGGCATCTAGTCAACTGTAAAAGTGTTATCAAAGTAGCCATTATTCTAAACCAAAACATATATGGTTAAGGTAGAATAGAATACTCTTCATCCCTACCATGTCTTGCACTGAGTGAATCATCATGGTTTGCATTTGAAAATAGGTCTTTGTGGTCATCCATTGCATTGTTTCAAGTGTTGTTGTTCCTTCAGATTCTCCATTGTGTTTTATGCCCTCACTTTTCTTCTAATGAAGATTGATAGCCCTTATTACATTCCAGTTTTCCCATAAGTACCACATCATTCTTATGTGGGTGAAATGTATACCTGGCTCAGTCTCCCACATCAGTTTTCCAAATTTGACTTTCTTATCTTCAGGTGTGTTCTCTGGATGGCTTTGGAAGATGCTTCTTTCCTTTCCTCAAACTGTTTCTTCCACCTGTTTAATGTAAGATTCTCGCTATCTGTCGATATGACATAATGCACTGTATTGGAAGTGGTAATTCACCTAAACTATAAATGTATTTCTGGAAGGTTCTTACCAAATTTCACACTTCCCATCTCACCTCTTCATTAAAACCTGATGCTTTCAAATTCTAAGAGAACTCAGTGATATCTGGTAGAATTGAACAGATGAAGTCATAAGCAAAATGAGAATACCTTACTTTATTACTGATGGAGTTTTGTTACATGATAATTTTAATGAATAATTTGCAATCAAGAGGAGGCAGAAACTCATGATATGCTTGAAAAGAAGTTTTACAAATAGATGGCAGCATTGAATAAGAATATCTATTGATGTAAAAGGATTGTTTGTTTGTTTTATAATTTCGTGAAAGCTACATGAGGTCTATCTCCACAAGCCATCCTTAATTTAGCAGTGTAAGACTAGAGAGAAGACAGCTAGTCATCACCACTCACTGCCAACTCTTGGACTACTTCTCTACCAATGAATATTAGGATTGACTGTAACATTAGAAGACCCCTACAGTTGAAAGGGTGAGCATGTTTGGTGTGATGGGGATTGAAACTAGCAACCGTCAAATAATGAGTTGAGGGTCTTAACTGTCTGGTTATTCCAGGCCTGTGTAAAAGGAGATAAATACTTATTGGAAGTTAATTTTTAGTACAGAAAATTATAAATATCACAACAATTTTGTGGAATATGTGATAGATTATAAATAAATATGCAGGTTAATCAGTCTGCAGAATGGTATTCCTGAAGTATTGAAAATATGATTCAAATTATAAAATTTAGTAATTTTGAATAATTAAAACATCAAACACATTTATGACTTGCAAAGGAAAAAAAATGTAGTGTTACAAGCTGGTAATTTGATTCACCCAGAAACAGCTTACACCAATAAGGGTTTATGTTCAGTTGTAATTATTTTAGTCCCAGCAAAAATAGTTCCATAACTCAGAAAGTGTCAAAAATGTGTAACTAAATAATTGTACATTTTGATTTAAAGAGGAGATATGACAAATTATGAAGAGTAAAATAACAGTGTAGAAATACATTATTTCCAAGGAACTTTCAAAGTGTGATCATAGTAATGGTTACAAGATTTATAGATCAAAATAATCCATAGTGTTATTACTATTGTAAGGATTAAAACCACACATTTACTAAAATAGATTAATTTCTGCATATAATCTAAGCAGAACTGTTGCATTACATATTCAAAACTGACATCATATTATGAGGACATCATGAATGTAACAGTTACACACACTTCCAATAGGTTATTAATATAACTTGGAGGGATGGTGCTTAATTGTGTGAATATAATGCACCATTTATTTTTTATCAGTATTTTAGAGTAGAATTCATATAATTAAAAGTAATTGTGCACAATTTTCTAACTGTTGTTTCATAAACTTACAAGTAAAGTATACAATTTTATCACCTTACAAAAATATAAGACTAGAAACGTGTGTTAATCTATTACTTAAATTGTACAACAATTGTATAAGTAGCATGTGGTAATATGTTCACGTTGTAGCACATTACAAATTCTAATGATACTTTTATTTTTTCAGTGGTTCAGGAATGATCTACACAGCCATAGTAACTGCTACTGGGTTTTAAGTTGCAATTAAAGAGATCAATGAAAACCAGCATCCAAGAAAAGAGCTTATCATCACAGAACTTTTATTTGTAGACAAAGATAAATGTCCAAACCATCGTCAAATATTTGGATAGCTATATTGTTGGTGATGAATTCTGGGTTTATGTTGTTAATGTTACATTTTAGTTAATTCTTATATTTTTAATCTTACCTGTTATAAAGTGTATGCTAACATATTGTCTTTATTTAATTAAATGGTCAATTTCAAGCAATTTTACAAGTTTAAGAATATTTTGCATGTCACTCTCACAAATTTGCTTTGTTTAAATTGTAGTTGTAAGTAATATGTGACAGTTTTAGTGTGGGAGGTTGCAGCCACATTTGGTTCTAACATAATGACTTTTTTATTTCATTTCATATATAAACAACTTTGAAATAACTTTATATATTTCTGTTCTAAGCTTCTACCAGTATGTTATCTCCAACCAGCACTTTTTAGTTTTTATTATGGTTGTTTCAACTTTGTTATATGTACGTGTTTTATATACATGGTTGTTGAAATTATTTTATTCAAGAAAGGTTGAGTTTGTTAAATTATTTGCAGCTTATACAGTACTCTCAAATGTAGCATTATTTACAAAACTGTAAACATTGTTTAGTGTGTAATACAATAAATATTAAGTTTTCAGTCTCTTAAACCAAATACAATCCAGTGTAATCTTTTATAAATGTTGGTAATCAGATTACAGCATTGGCATCTAAATTTGTAAGTTAATTTTGTAAGGATTACTAGTAGTTATTTCTGTTTTCTTTTTCTTTTGCACAATAACTTTATTGCCTGGTTGACACTTGGCATTGGTTGGTTCCAGAATTAATAAAAAGGAAAAAGTACGGACCAGAGGTTTACATCTGGTTCCTTGGTATTCATCAGAAAAATTCTGACATGGTAAGTGTAGGTAACCAGTACTTACAACCAAAGAATAAGAGTTGATTGAAGTTCAATTTTCTCCTTGTTTGGGTATTTTGCATTTTTCTCTTTTGTGAATTGTTTAAGTTTTAAAAGTTACAATTCAATGAAATTAGGTGGAAAGTTAAATACTTTGGTGCAACAATAACATAAAAATGTGATGTAATAAATCTCAGAGGGACTTCCAGTGGATAAACCAGTCTTTCACCAATAATGTCAAGATCTTTTAATAACTTGGGTGTATTAATGCTTTGCTTTAGTTTAACACAAATATTTCTCTCGTAAAGTTTAATAATAAAAATTATCATTGTTTCACAAAACCAAAATTCTTAAAAGCTACATTTTTGTATTTTAAAATACAATTGTCTGCTTTGTACAGAATGTCTTTACAAACCACAGGTAATAGATATAATAAAGCCAAAAACAAGAATGTTCACATAATTCAAACATGTAGATGTAATGAAAGTAATAATGAACAGTGGAATGATGACAGTAACATTGAATATTTAACAAGACTATATACAATTACAAACAGTTAATTATTAAATCTTGTGGAGTGTACGATATGATAATCTTTAAAATTCCTAAAGTACTGTGTTTTCTGCCATGGTATCACTACCACCTTGTTAAACCCCTATAAATAAATAGTAGCATGTTCGGTAATTCACTCAGGGTGTTCTGAAACTGTAAAATGATATTGTTTTGAAGATATTTAGATAGTATTAGGGAGTATTATCCAAAGATTTGTACATTCAGATGTCATATGTGTCAGATGACATGAGTGGGTAATGGTGTTTTGTAAGTAAGGTATATTCTATCTCTGTAATGCCAGTGTCATTAACAGTATTGGTTATAATTATTAATATATATAATTGTTTTCATTATATATACATGTGTATTTTTATTATCAGAATTATTTTGTGTTGTTAAGTTATGTTATATATCAAGTCACACTCCTTTTTCAGGTACTTGATTTAATATTAACAAACGGGAAACCAAACAACGAAAATAAAGATAACCTGTCTGCAGGTTTTCAAGACTTCCTAGACAGGTATCTAGAAGCAGACGTAAATAAACGCTATATTGCATCTGAACTCTCATTAAAGATATGGTATAAATTACTGTTATTTTACTCAGATATATTGAGTATTATCATGATAACATACACCAAAAGCAGTACCAGTATGTTTAGTTACATTTTGGCCCATCCTCAGAGATAAAATATCAATATTTTATTATTCATTGCATTTAGTCAACAGAAATTTAGTGAGAGTTCAACAAACAGTGAATATTTGTTGTGTACCCCTTTTGCTTTAGTAACTATGGAAAGTCTTTCGGTCTTTGTTACAAGATGTTTAATCACAGTGTCCTCCGGGAGTTTAGTCAAATGTCTAAATGTCAAATCACATGCCTCTGATATACTCCCATATTGTTTCATCGGAAGTAGCTTTTGATTTTTCAAGTTTTTGATGTATGAAATCCCAAATCTGCTCATTTAAGTTGAGATGGGGCTCTCAGGGAACCATTGAATTATTTTGAATAACTCCAGCCACTTATTCCTCAGCTAAGTAATTTCTGCATACATTGGATGAGTGTTTGGGGTAATTATCCTCTTGGTTTGCCATGATGGATCATTATTTAGTGGTCCACTATTCCACCTATTTTGCAAAAATCTCCTGTTATCTCTGCAGAAAAAACACCCCAAACCATCACACTGCCTCTCCCATGCTTTATCACAGGTTCTGTGCATTGAAATAAGAATCTTTCATCTTTCTTCTGCTGGATATACAATGTACACTTTGAATAAACTATTTCAAACTTTGACTTTTCCATCCATATTACTTATTTCCTATTATCAGCAGTCCAGTTTCTTGTCAATATTTAGAGAACAAAGTAAAGGTTTTTTAACTGCAACATGATCAAATATTCTATTATCATTGACTTATCTCGATACTGTAGATCTGGACAAATTTCTTTCATTTGGTACATGGTCATTTATCTCATGTTGAAAGCTTGCAGCCTGAACAAATATAATTATTGGCAGAAAACAAAATTATAAACCCTGTCATTTTGAAACTCCTTAAAAGGTAATGAATACATTGTTTTTTTGTAACTTACAAGAGGGTAAAAATTGTAGATAATGGAAAAGTAATTAAAAGTTTTAATGACATTACAAAATCTAAAAAAATATGAAATGTTTATACCCTAGTATTTTAGTAGTATTAAAAAGGATAAATTCTTGCTTTTATGACCTTGATGTTGTACACATAAAACACTTTTACAGGGGCATAAAAACTGTCAGTGTTGAGTTCCTTTGGATTTTTTCATGTGTAAAAAATTTCTGAAGACAGTGATTGTATAGACTTATGAAAAATTAACAAATGCTTGAAAACATCTTGATTTGACTATTTTTGACTACAATTTTCATGATAACAAAACACTGCATTTACATCTCAAAAGGTCCAAAATCAAAATCTATGACTACATAATGCACTGAACTCAAACCTCACTGAATGACAAAATATACATGATTACTCCAGTTATGTTTTACCAAATAAGGAAGATCATCAACACTTAAAGGCTATAATTACCTTTTTTCCAGGAAATAAAATTCACAACATAATCACCAAAGCAATGTAGTTAAACCCCACTATGTAATAAAGCATGAATCACAACTACTCAAAAAACGTAGCTAATTATGACCAGAAAAAAAATAAATGACCCTAGCAACAGGGGTAATCATTGGGGGAAATGTCCTAAGCAACG